>VZTB01010704.1:489323-585209 GCA_013397245.1 Thryothorus ludovicianus
CCGCGGGGTGACTCACGCTGTACTTCTCCGTCACGGCTGCCCGGGGCGCGTTCTCCCTGCGCCCGGCTCCCCCGGCTGGGCTCCCCCGGCTCCCTGGGACGTGCCTCTCCTCTAACCTTCCTCTTCTGCCCGTGGCTGCGACTCCCGGGGGTCCTGCTCTGCCATACTCATCTGCTCTCCACGCCTGCGCCTTTTCGGAGGTGCCCCGGAGGAGAGACAGTCTGGCTGAGGGGAAGGAACCGTCACGAAACACAGATGGAAATATGGCAATATCCTCTAGGCATTGGGCACAAATAGACGTGCCGCAGGCCCTGTGATTGTCAGATATAATAAATGTTAGAAGGAGAGCAGAAGGCAGATGTAATTCTTCGTACCTGGTGATGTAAATCCCGAGAAGCAAAGAGCCACGGTCACACGGATTTAAATCTCGTTGCAGGCAGTGGCTGTGGACTCCGGGACGGCTCTTGATGTCTCTTCACAGAACTGGTAAGGGCGGGAGAGAAAAATATTTCCTATGTGTGGCTTCCTTCCTAATTCTTTGAGGGATGCCTGAGTTTAAGCAGGTGCTTTCCTTCTAAACAAGTCAGTGTCAGTGTTGGTGTGGGGGGGGTTATGTGATATTACAGCTTCGTACTTCATGATGTCTCAGCCCTACTCTACATGGCTTGCTGTGATTTTTCTTTTTTAAGGGGGGAAGTGGGAATAAAGGAAGAACAGTCCCTTGGGGAAAAGGAGGATCCTTTAGTGCAAATAGATGGGAGAGCATAGCAAACTTACTGGAATTAAGATCAATGGAGTTTTAGTAGTACAAGACGGGCCCTTAAAATCACTCAAGAAGGAACAGTCACCTAGTAGGAGTGGGGCACTGCTCTGCCTTTGCTGAGCTCTTGATCAGGATACATTTGCTTGCTACATAATCTGAATTCTACAATAGTTTTTCAGCTGTTACGGAGTCTGGAGTGGTGTCCTGGAAAGAAACAGCCACTGGAACAAAATTCAGTTTCATTATTTATTTCTGGATCCACACAATGTGTGTGACTGCTCCTATGCAGAAGCAAAGGCTGAATTCCTACTCTGGAAAATTCATAAAATAAGAGAGAACGAAGAGGGTGAGAAGAGGCATGACATGTAATTAAAGAGGTCAGGGTGGGGACTAGTTGTGTAATGTTAATACAATGTTCATTCTGTATTTAACATAAAAATGACAAATACTGCCCATCTTAATTCCTGTTTATGATAATATTTTGATAATGTGGTTTGATAGTCTCAGGGAGATGTCATTCATAGTGACTCTTCTGAAGAAGAAGAATGAAGGGAATCCCTGAGGGCAGCAGAGAGGAGGGTGTATTTCTGGAGGAATTGCACTGGTCAGGGAGTGATAGAATTGAGGTGAGGAAAGTTCTGCACACTTGCTCAGGACTGAAATAATTCTCCAGTTTTAGGGGTCTCTGCAAATGTCGTTTAGATTTTTCTTCTTTGATGTGCTTTTAACCTGTCACTTTCCCACAAGGTGAGATCCTTTGCCAATCTCAATGTTCTAAATAACCTTGGCAATCTTAAAAGACAGTAATAAAATATTTGTCTTTTAAAAATTAATTCATCTTATCTAAAGTGACATGGTAACATGTAGTGGAGATTACTGCTTAAGAGATCTGTGTGAGAGCTGCCAGTCTTAGTCCCCATTCTTGGTGAATTGATTTGTGTGTTGCAAAATTGTTTCCAAGTTGGGATTTGGAATGCTTTGACAAAGGAATTGGTGATACCAATGTTTGAGGCAATAACAGGTTTGGAAATGGTTGGAATGATGCCTCTTCCTGGCTGTTAATTGCAAACTTCTCACCAACACATCAAAAGTAACAAAAACTTTAAAAAAATAAATCCTAAGGAGTATTGCAACTTTATCTGCAGTGATAAAGTTAAGGTGCTTTGTATTTTCATGTATGTGGTCCTGCAGCTCTTCTAGCTAAATGAGCAATGACCCTTGCTGGTGATCTGTATCACGCTGGTTATTCTAGATGCTACCCTAATTCAAATGAATAAGATACAGAGAATTTGCAACTGTCCAGTAGGAGGAGGTAAACAAACAACTTCATTCTGTGTTGTGAGTGCGGTGTCCTAAGTGCCCCTGAAGAGATGGAGAGCTTTTTGTACTTCAGGTTTGTGTCCTCAGCTGCACAAAGACTTGCCTAAATGTCTTTCTCTGCCACTTTTTATCCCAGGATCAAGGGTTTTGGTACATAAAGCTTACACAGGCTGAGTATCTGAGAGTCCTGGGGAAGATCTCACCTGTCAGCTGTGTTACTGTTGGCACCAGGTAGGGAGGAGAAGGATGTTGTCTTGCCACATTGGTTTTGTCTTTGAGGAGGTCTCAGCTTTGTTTAAACTGGAGTGCAACCAGTTACAGTTGGTAACGGAGCAATTTTGTTTCTGACTTTAGGAAAACACCCTGGAAGAAATGCAAACACCCTTGTTTTATGAGATAGGCGAAGAGAGGAGAGTATATTGGTATTACTGTGTCTACGAGAACTGTTGTTACTACCCAGTGCTGGCTGGGAAGTATTTGATGATTCAGAGATGAGATAGAAAGGCCATAACCTGACAGTGCATTTTTTTCCTCTGGAGAAGAAAAGAAGAAATCTTCCTGATTCCCAGCATCAGAAAATATCAGAAGTTTTGTCTTGTTTTATTACCAATGTTAATAATCATTATATGTTTTGCTTTTTTTCCTCTTATCTGTGCATATAAGTTTCTGCAGGAGTGAGATCTAAGTAGTCATGACATGCTAGATAAGAGCTTTGCAAACAGTCCTGAGAGGTGTTTTGAGTGTTACTAACCTCTTCAGAAAGTTGAGTCTTGTAAAGACAGAGCCCTGAAGGGAATAAGTTTTGAATGCTGTGGGATATACTTGCCTTAAAAGCCATTTTAAGCCAAATGAAGCGAGATCTGCTTAGGGTCCTGTAAAGTGAATCTGACTTTTTTTGTGAATACTGGAGCAAACAGTAACAAAGCAGAGCTGCAGGAGGGTGACCTGAAACGAGCCTTTCATGTGCCTCACCAAGGTGACAACAAAACCTCTGCAAATCCTCTGAGGCCCTGTCGAGGGTTCAGGCCCCTGCTCCATTGTCAGTGGAAGCAGTAGGATGAGACCAGCTTGAGAATCCTCTTCCACCTGGGTGAGCCTACAGAGCTGGGGATAGAGACAGCCTCAGATGGTGCTGCTTGTCACTGCTCAGGACTGGAGTGTGATATAAAAGACTTCATAATACCTGACTTTAAATAACTGTCAGTAGTGTCTTTTAACCTTTCTTTGATTGGTACAGCCCCGCATCTCTAACAGAAATATTTTCTTTCAAGTTTCTGTATTCAAATGAAACTGGAAAAAGTTGTCATTGCTTTCCACAGACATCTCATAAATAGTTTGCAGTCTTGCAATGGACCAGAAGGTGAACAATTCTTCTGAAAATTTTTTGGGAAAACAAATTTCTGTAGAGTTCTGCAGAAGTGCCCTGGTCCTGCACTGTGCTATTTTGGGTGAAAATGCCCATTTATTGTACAGTACTTGACCCTCGTGGCAGATATGTTTAGACACTAATCAGAAACCTTTGGTTTATATTTACGTAGTGGTGTTTACACGGCATTGCATTTACCCTAAGCCTTGAGGGCTGGGGTGACTGCAGGCCTGCCATTTTTAGCACATACATGTTTTCTTGCTTCTGTGTTGGAAGCAAGGAGAATTTTGCTATTCAGTGAGAGGGAACACCATGGTAGTTTGTATCCTGGCCTCTTTTTCTAACCACATTTGATGCAGGCAGAAAACCCCCAAAACTGCTGTTCCTGTACTCAATTGTAATCCTCCTGTGTATGAGTTGCAAGGAGCACTCTGTATTCCTGTCACATATCTTCTCACCACTCAAATAGTGGGAGTACTGGGAAAAGGGAAACTCCTCCTCTTCCTCTGATCCCAGGAGTCTTGGCTAACAAGAGATTCTTCACAGAGGTGCAGTTCATGCTTAGCTGACATGCTCTTTGCTTTGGAGCCCGGTAAATAAAAGGCAGTTCTGCTTTGGAAATAAAATATCTGTTGATGTGCATGGTATCTGTATTCTACATAAGTAGATGTTACATGAGAGTTTCTACGTAAGTAGGTGTCACATGAGGGTGTTTCTGAGCCAAGTTTGACACATTGAACTCTGGTCAGGAAGTCTGTCTGTGGTCTGTCTGTCCAATGCGTAAGCAGTAGGAAGCAGGATTCCACTTTCACATCCTTATTTTCAAAATGGAGATGCAATGGGAACAAAACTGCAAGTTACTTGTTTTGTTCCTTTTGTGTAAAATGGTTCAGCAGCTTCAACTCCACTGGGGCTTTCTGTCATTGCAGCAGGGATTGCTGGACACTGAGCAGTGCAAGGAGCAGAACTGCTACATGGAAGTACCTTTTAGTTACATTTCTGCACAGAATTATGTTTCCAATGAGGGCAGGAATCTACAAGGTGCTTTATGGCAGGAGACAGAGTTCCAGTTTACTTTTTTGCTGTCTGTTGCTCTAATAGTGCCCTGAGGCAGCTAGGAGGAAACACTTGGCTCTGCTACATTCCTGCTGTCAGTATGGTATCCCAGTGGATGACTGGGCAGCACTGGAGTCCTGGATGGTGCCTCTGCAGTCAGTGGCAAGCTTGCCTGCCTGCCCACCTGGTTCTGCAAGCCTTCCCCTTGCTGTTCTCCAGGTCTCTCCCCCATTTTGAGACCTGTCCTAGGCTTTTGCTGCATCTCTGGTTCACTTCCAGTGCTACAGGAAGTGGGCTGAGGGCAGTTAAAATTCCTAGCTCTTCATTCCTGGTCACATTGTAGAGAGGAAGCCTGGAGGCTGCCTCAGCACTTCCAGCCTGCGTTTGTATGTGTTACTCAACACCCAAAGCAGTGTGAGGCTGGTCATGGTTTGTAAGGCTCAGATGGAAAGTTTGGGATGAGCCAGGTTCACTAACACCATATCCTTAACCAGTGTCTGTGTGGGATTCCACATATTTTGCAAAGCTGGGGTGTCAGGGTGTGAAGGACAGGAATTCTGCATCTTGTCTGCCCCTTGGTCAGGTGTGTGGCTGTGCTTTGCTCACCTATGTGTTTGTTTGTGAAGCTGGGGTTCTCTTCTGACTCTGTGTGCAAAGCAAATATTGACTTGTGGACTAATGGCATTTGCAGCTCCAGGATATGCCTTTCCTTGACCTGAGGGAGACACTGATGGGGGAAGGGAAGGAAGGCCAAGGGCATCCTGCTGAGAGTTTCCCTTGGACGTTTTATTGAGCAAATCAGGATTATAATTCGGAAAACGTAAGTTTTCTGTTTGTGAGAAGATGAAATTGAACTGCCTGGCTCAGCGTAGAGCTTTTGTCTGATTTCTGAGAGAGGGAAATGTTAAATTGGATGCAATCTAATTGGGATTTCAAAAGCTGAGCTGGAAAAGGCTTCTAGAACCACACCTACGTGCATAGCCTCCTGATGGATACTGTAACTTTTCAATCACTTCTCTTTCTTCCAAAGCTTTTTTCTTAATAAAGGAGGAGAATAGAGAACAGTGGAAACCAGCTGACAATCCAGAGGTGGCAGTGGGATTACTGCATACACTGTTGCTTTCTGTTCATTAAACATAAAGGAAAGCAGAGTTTTTCCCATACTAGCTTACTGTCAGAAGAGGTTTTGTAACTGTCAGAACAGAGCTGCAGTTTCTGTAACAGTGAATGGAAATTATTCTACAAAGAATTGTTAATGCTTGTTCTGCTCCTTCTGATGATATTCATTGGAGGTTCCTGCATAGTTACTCTTTATAAAGTTTTCAGGATACAAAAACATTGCTTCATAAAATGTTTGTCTTCTGCACAGTGTGCTAGAGGTATGCTGCCTTTTTGGTGGATTTTTTTGCACTACCACCGCAGGCTTAGGTGGAGATCACGTGGCAAAAGAGTCCAAGCCGGTAAAACACAGGCAGCAGGAGATTGCTGTCTGGTGTTTGCCAGGTGCCAGGTAATTGAAATCTCTCATACTACAGCTGTGGGGAAGAGCAAGTGTGTTCAGAGGAGACACAGTATTTCCAAGTGGAAGTAAATTTGCAGGACTCCTTTGCAAACATCAATTTCTAGAGGACATCTGCACAAGAAAATAAACTAATTGGACATAATCCTGCATGGTGTCTGTTTGCAACTCCAACAAAGGTGTTGCAGGTGGAGTACTTCAAATGGCTGTACCTGATGCTGACTGCGTGCTTCCCTTGCAGCCTTCTTTTTCAGGTACATCACATCTTTCTTCTAGCAGGCTGGAATCAATGGTGGTGTGATTTGTTTTGGACTCTGAATTCAAAAAGTAAATCTGTGATTAACAGGTACTATTTGCATTTTAGCAAAAAATACATTTCTTTCAAAATATGAAGACTACCTCTTGTGTGACAAAAATTGCTTCATGTAAGAAACTTAAATTGCCTTTAAACATGGAAGATGAGCCTTAATGTGTGGGTGAAACCGGTATTAATTTTGCAGTACTGAGGATTTGGGAGTTGTTCTTAATATTTGTTGGATCTGATGTGGGTTTTTCCTTTGTATTTCTTAATGTTGCTTTGTTTCAGGAATGTGCATGTTGCAAATAACACAACAATTTCACACATGTGGTTTCATAAGCTTTGTGGAGCCTCTTTTGTTTCTTGCTGTCTCCTGGCTAGGTTGAAGAAGGGAAGCTTGAGAGTTGCTTTAGAGAAAGGAAAGACTTTTCTATGTCAATCCCACATAGCAGATATCCTCCTCCTGGCTCACACTATGTGGTGCCTGGCTGTGTCAGAGAACCTTCTTCCCAGGTCCAGCAATGCTGGAAGGGCTGGTTCAGTGTCCTTAGCACCTTCTCTGAGGTCACCAGCTGGCTCTGAGGGCAGTGCCCAGTGCAGTGTCTCCATGTGCCACAGCAGGAGCCTTCCCTTGGTGTGATTCCTGCTGCTCACCAATGTCTTCTGTACAGCCACACCAGCAGCAAGGTGAGCCTCACACTCTCTCTGGCCTCTGTCCCAGATGGGTGCTTGCAGGAAGGTTTCTATGGGAACCAGGGGCAGGAAAAACCTGCCCACCAAGTTCAGTGCTCTAATGTCAGGGACAGGAAAGCAGGCAGGGGAGGGATCCCCAGCAAGGCGGAGGCCAGGGCATGATGACGTGGACAAGGGAGGGTGTTTGGTCTGCTACACCTGTCTTGGGACAAGGAGAGACTCACTTAGCACTCTCCTGCCCTGTTTCCAAGCACTGCAGTTTATTCCCTTATTACAAGTTTTTTTTCTCAGCCACATGCCTGACACCCTGGCCTGGCTCCTCCAGAGCAGGTTGGGTCAGCAGTGGTTGTGCTTGCAATGAAGGTGAATAATGGCTGAGGGGAATCTCTGTGCACAAGCTCGAGGTACTGAGGATGGATTGGGAGCCCAGGCAATGGGAAGCACGGCAGACGTAGCACATGGTGACCACATTCCGAATAAAAGCCACTGGAAACAGGATTAACTGGGCTGAGAGAAGGCAGGGGAGAAGGACACCTTGCAGGCTCAGGAACAAAGCAGCCATGGTTGCAAGGCAGTGAAAAAAGCATCAAAATACATTCATAGCAATGTTGAAAGAGAAGTAAGTAATGTCAGCCAGTTTACCTGCTTGGCATGCATGCTCTGTGTGTTCCCATGTAATATGAGCATGCAGATGCTCATTTTGTAGTTGTTGTTATGTCTTCAACTACTAAGAGAAGTTGGTGCTAAAGGAACAGGTGGGACTAGAGTGTAGGGAGGAATAGACAAACATTTATATAACTGGTGGACATGCAACTGACCGTCCTGTGGACAGCATTACTTCTCAGAAACAAAAGCTGGATTTTATTTTTTTGTTTGTTTGTGATTCTTTTTGCCCTAAGACTTGGTGTCAGAATGGATCAGAGTGTCTGTTCATCCATGCTGGCCTTTCTCAGGCAGAGAGCTGTTTAAATCTTTAAGGAGGAAACCTTATCATTTGTGTTCCCAGACACAGATGTTTTTTATGCTTTTGCAGTGTTGTACAGCTGCTTATCTTGGAGTGCTCTAGCAAGTCACTTCCTGGCTGCAAGTGCTCACTGGAAAGCTCACTGAGATGCAAAGGCAATATAACCTTGTACAAATCAGCACTGTGAAACAACTTGGGTAGGGCCTGTGGGATGTATCCCTGGCATTCCTCCTTTTAGCAGCTTACAGTCATAAGTAACTTTACTGAAAAGGGAAGCTGGAAAAGCCATCCTGGGTATGCAAATGTTAGTTTCTCCCAGATTCTTTTCCAAGGAAGTGAGGGTGACTGATCTGTCCCAGCCCTGGCTTTATCTGCTTGGTAGAGGGGCTCTTGCTGTCTCCCACACACAAAATTGTTGGGTTGATCTTAAAGTCCAGAGTCTCTCTGATTACTGATTACTTTCCATTGTTTTCCTGGAAATCCCCATAAAAATCTGCTGTTAAATAGTGTCAGGAAAGCAAGGAGTGGAGCTCTAGCGCCTGATTTAGTTCAGAGGAGCCTGGTTTGTGACTCACTGCAGAGGTACTTGAGAGCATCTTGTCCACGTCCACGTGCTCAGGGCAAGTGTAGCCTGTAGCCCTGCACACTTTACTCCTGTGTTTTGTAGTGCATGTAGTGCAATGAATCTTTTGGATTCATTGCATCTAGTGATACCCTCTTACACCCTTTTCACTGCTCCTGTCTCTTCTCCATGTTCAGTGTCTTCAGAGAATGATGATGTATGGAGTGTTTTCTTAATTTATATCATTAAATACAGGACTCACAATGTACAATGGAAAAGGTGTTAAAAATTGGCTTTGTTTATATTCTTTCAATCAGCAATTCTGTTACTTCCACAAGAAATTTGGCAAATGACAGTGTGCTCTTTCTAGCTGGTCAGTAGGTATGAAACCAAAAGGAAATTCCAGTCTCTGGAATTTATTTCTTTTGGGGCAGAACTTAAATCCTAAGGAATTTAATTTTCACATGAGGAAGTTGTGTGTGAGGGATCTGTCAGTCCCCCACCATGTTTTTAGATGCTATTTGAATTCTCTCATCACCCTTCTTTTTATGACAGGAGTGTAACAGCTCACCTCTGTGGAAAGCATTTCTGGACCTGCTGACACCTGTTCCACTCAGCCTTGCCTAGTGCAATGTCAGGTGAGCACACAGATATTGCCACAGTATCTTCTCATTTGGTTGCTTGCTCTGTTTTCAGCTGAAACTTCCTAACAGAGGTTTCTGGTTCCAAGAGCCATTCTTTAGGTGAACATACTTTCTGGTCAGATTGAAAGAGAGGAAACTTTGTGACCCAGCAGCCTTTTCACTCAGGGTGACCTCAGTTCCTTCTTTTACCACGTAGAAGCTTTTTCAGCCATTGAACAGAGAGGAAGAAGGAGGTTGAAATGTGGTCTGCCTTCCCCATTTTTCCTTAAGATTTGCTTGATTCTGTTCTTCCCCCAGAGTGAGTGGCTCACAGTGACTGTGAGAGATTTTTGCTAGGACAGGCAGAATGCTGAAGAATAACTGGAGTTCAGTTGTGGCCTTCTGAGATACAAGCTTTGCTAAAACTAGGTCTTCTCTTTCTTAGAGAAGCCAACTTTCCCACCCAGTACTCTTTTCTAAACCTTCTTTCCTGGTCCAGCTGGTTATTTCAAGACACAGAATCCTGGGGAGACTATGCTTCAAGGCCAATTAGACCTTTGTCTTGATAATAGAAGACTTGGGACATGTTTATCTGCTTCAATTGCAAGACCTGATGTGTGCTTGTATTCCAAGGGAAGCTGTTCACTGGGACTCTACCTGAGACTGGAAGGATGCTTGTCTTGAACACCAAAGACCAAGATTATAGGCATACTGTCATTGCTGCAGGTTTCTATACATGGTCTGACAATGTCCCAGCCTGCTGGGAAAAAAGAGCATCTCAGAAGAGGGCTCTGATTTTCCATTCTGGTGCCTGAGTGATAGAGTTTCAGGGAACTCTGGAGTGTAGCTGGTGCTGGTCCATAGGAGGAATTTACTTCTGAAAAAAATAATATTTATTTGGTGATGATACCCTTGGCTTGTTGATCATGCAGCTTTTCCAAGCAGGTGAGTGATCATATGACTCCATGGAGCTTTCCTACAAAGCACCATTTCTCTTCCCTAAGAATCGCTTTCTTAGAGCAAACTCATTTTGGCCTTTTTGCCTCTTTTGCTCAATAAAAAGGAACAAAACCATCTGAAATTACTGGTTTCCCTTGTGAAGTGGGAGCTGTTTCAGTGTTTGGAGTAGCAGTAGCAACAAACTGATGAGTGAGTCCTTCCCATGCAGGAATAGTCTGTGTGTATCTTCCAAGGGTGTTCTTCCAGGTTTTCACTGCTGTATGTTGATCTCTCTCTGTTTAGGCCATCACACTCCCTCTGCTGGGGGTCCCTTCTCAGCACTCACACCTAGCATTTGGCCTCAGGAGATCCTGGCAAAATACACACAGGTACAGTGTGGGGCAGGGTGGGGATGTTCTCTGGCTCTGCAAAAGTAGAGGCAACCTGGTGTTTTCTGGTGAGCTCTAAAAGCCACAGGGAAAAGGAGAGAGAGGTGCACTTTTCCACCAATGCTTTGGTTGTGGACTTCACATATTTTGTGGTTGCATTGTGGTTCTTGCAAGAGGATCTTGCAGAGCACAAAGAAACTTTTCTGTATTATTTCCCTGCTGTTTTGCAACCATTGCTCCACTGTAAAAACTGTTGACACCCTCAGGGAGCCTCTGTCATCATCAAGTTATTCTGGGTGGCTTGTGCATAGCAGGAAATGCTAGCCTCAAGCTTGTCACCAGGTAGGTAGAGCAGGAAGGAAGGAAGCAGCTGTGGAATTTTGTAATTTAACCGCAGTGTTTGCTGAAAGCAGATTAGAGCTTTTTGTGGAGGTATGTGGGCAGTGCTTCTTGCAGCATGCCTGGGTGCAGTGCTTGTGAGAGTCCCCACAGGAGGTGTGGGTGGGCTTGCACGGATGAGGAGAGAGCATTAGGGTTTTACTCCTAAAACAAGCCTGGAGGTAATCCCCAGTGTGTACCCCCAGTACGCCCCAGTGCCAACCATGAGCACAGATGAGGAAGGTTGATATTTGGGTTACAGACCTTAAGTTTCTTTGGCCTATAATTTGTACTTGCATCACAGTTGCAAATCCCAGTTTTGCCTGCTGCCTTTCAAAGGAAGTTTGAGAGAACAGGCAGGAGATGGAGTGGTGCAGGGAGCTGAATTTGCAGTGTGTGTGCAGAGGTAACAGGAAGGATGGCTGTGTATTAGTGATGCAGACAGTAGGGACCACTTTAGCTGGGGTGTTTATATTCTTCAGTCCATGAGGAAGGCTGCATATCCCTCCAGGTGGGCAGTTCTGATCTTGATGCTGAGCTCAAGTCCTGCTGGGAAATTCTGTTTAGTTTTTTTCCATGGAGAAGTCAAAATGAGAACAGCAGGCAACATCTCCTCAGCTGGGAATTGTGGTGAGAGGCTTTTAAAATTAAAGGGCAAGGGGTCTAGTTGCTCAAAGGGCACAGAGTGGGCAGTGGTGGGATGATGCAATTTCTGTGTGTCTCTGTTTGGTTATTCAGCGATAAACTGCTGAAAATATCTGTTTTCTTTCCTCACATCTCCCAGAAAGAAGAATCCGTTGAGCAGCCAGAGTTCCGCTATGATGAATTTGGTTTCCGAGTTGACAAGGAAGGTAAAGCCAGTCCCGTCCCTCCCGCTTCCATTGTGTCCAGCCCTTCCCATGCTCTCAAGTGTGGCAGGATTTTGCAACCATTCTGTGCTGTCTTGTCTACCCACCTGTTTCTGTATCCTACTATTTGTAATTAAGTGCATTAGAGGTGCTGGCCTTATGAAAGTCCAGAGCATAGGCTATGCAGCAGTCATTTCCATCCTCTTATGCTGTGCCACGGGGAAGAGGAGGAAAAGTTGAGGAGTTACCATTTCCATTAGCAGCTGCATGCTGGATGAGGGCAACTTTCCCAGTTCACAGTGTGGTCTCCATTGTGTTCAGTAGCACTGCCAGGGCTCATAGCGGGCACAGTGAAATGTGCTGTCTGCTGAAAAACTGAAAAACTCATGGCCAAGGTGAACAGGGGCATGTTCTGCCCATCTCAGCAAAGTGTGCAGCAAATTGTAAGGGAAAAACCTACATCCTAGTTTTTCTGCAAGCTGTGGAGGCAGGCAGCTGAATAGAAGGAGGCATGGAGGGCTGTTGAAGTTGAGCATTGAACTACAACAGCTAGTTGTAGTAGCCTTAGCAAAGAGGAAGAGAAAGAAAGAAGTGGGAGATGTAGGAATTGTTTCATGTGCTCTGGGGGCCATTCCTAGGGCTCAGGCTATATAATGTAAGGGCAAGAGTAGTTTGCATGTGTGCCCTGAGGCACCTTGAGTCATAAAGAATCCTCTTTGAAGCAATGACCTGAAGATGAGGATAGAACACAGTGGTTTTTTTTCAGCCAGAACCTGTGCATTATAAAATCAGCAGAAAGATTTGGAGCGCATTGTTGGAATGTGTTATATGATGAAGGACAGAGTGCCTTATGTCAAACCTGTTCTTGTGCTAAAGTATCTATTTTAGGAAGCCAGGCTAAGGTTAAGGTGTTCTCTCATTGTGAATTTGGAAGTGTCCTTATTAAAGCATTTTTGGTGATTAAATATCCCCAAAGTTAACATTTTGCACCTCATTACTTCCATGAGCATATAGCTTCTGCTTTCCAGCTCTGAGGCTTGCTATGCTTTTGTCAGCCTGATTTACAGATCCTTACAAAACCCAGCAGGATGACTGCTGCTAGGATCTTGTTTAATTCCAGCCACACTGTGCTATAATTCATGAATAAGTAGAGACTAGAGGCCTGCCAACAGCTTCTTAGTTCTCAAGGTCCCACGTCTTTTGCTTATGACCGTAAAATTTGCTGCATGGAGTAGGCAGTTAGAAACCAACTTTTGCCTTTCCATGCTCAGACTGGAAGATATGAATGTTTTGAATGTGCTTTTTTCAGATGGCCATCCTATTCCCCACCCTGCCATGTGTTCATTTCCTCTTCCGTTCCCTCTCTCACTTGTCTCCATTCTTTTCTCTTCCCTTTGCTGAAGCAGATGGTGCTGAGCCAAATTCCAGCAAGCTTCTGGGGATCCCACTGACAGAGGAGCCACAGCAGAGGCTCAAGTGGCAGGCTCATCTGGAATTCACACACAACCATGATGTGGGTGATCTCACCTGGGACAAAATTGAGGTCACCCTGCCACATTCAGACAAGCTGCGCTCCCTGGTGCTGGCCGGCATCCCACATAGCATGAGGCCACAGGTGAGAGTGCTGCCTATTCTGAGCAGGCACTCCTGCCTGGAGTAAGAGATCATGGAATGAAATCTCTTGGTTGAGAGGGTGCTAAATTTCTGTGGCTGTCCGAGTGACTTCTGTCTCTGTTCACCCTGTCCCTCCAGCTGTGGATGCGCCTTTCAGGGGCTTTGCAGAAGAAGAGGAACTCAGAGATGTCATATCGAGATATCATGAAAAACAGTTCTAATGATGAAACCATTGCTGCCAAACAGGTAGGAGATTCTCCCTAGTGCTGAGCGGGAAGAAGGGTGAGATTTGCTGTGTGAGGAAGACAGGGGGTCTGCCTGATACCTGCACCAGGGGCAGTTGAGAGGATGTGTGGTTAAATTCTGCTAAATCTTAATCCTGTGGGGCATATTTGTCCTTTGTTTTGTTGGAATAACAATTGTTTAGCTCTGCTCTTCCCTAGAACAGCAGGGAAAGGGTTTGATCCATAGAAAAATGCTGCATTTGTGTCTCAGCAAACATCCTGATGCTCACTGAGGGAAGGGAAGGGTGAAAGGCTGACAGATGCACCTCTGTTGAGGTTCTGACAGCTGCTTTCAGGGCCTGTCTGTTCCCTCAAACACAAAGTTTCTGAACACCAACAAGACAATTAAAGGGTGTTTTCCCTCTTCCTTTGACCTCACGGATTTGGCCAGGTTGTTGGTTTTTCTCTGGAATACATTCGTTGGGAAGCCATGCTTGAAATGCAAGCAGATGTAATTCCTAACTAGTGTGTTTCCTATTGTCAGTGATGAAACTAGGGTCTGAGTTTAGACAAGTATTTCTAGGGATTTGGGAAGGCACTGACATTTTGCCACCTGTCAGCAAAGGCTGTTAAACTGACCCCATGTGCTTGGACACCTTCTTTGGTGCCTGAGGACTTATGGGTGGGTGTGGGGAGGCAGAGTTCCCTGAGGCAGGGGGCTGGGGGAAGTGCAAAAAGCTGAAAGCAGTTTTTCAGATGCTGCAAGCTGACTCTGTCCTTGTTTATGGCTGCCTGACAGATTGAAAAGGACTTGCTACGCACAATGCCCAGCAACGCCTGCTTCTCCAACATGAACAGCATCGGGGTGCCACGGCTGCGCAAGATACTGCGGGGACTCGCCTGGCTCTACCCTGACATTGGATATTGTCAGGGCACTGGCATGGTAACCTGCTTTCAGAGTGTCTTTGTGATAGGGATCAGTTTGTCTCTGGTGGCTACACCAGAGCGATTAATTCCAGGTAGTGCTGCCAGATACTGTGGTCTCCAGATGAGCTGAAGAGAAATCCCTTCCATCTGGAATACTTTTCCTAAGGAAGGGAGAGAGAGTAGCCACCACACATCCAAAGATATGGAAGATTTTGGTCCATCTGTTGGGGAGGGAACAGTCATTATAGTGAAGAGAAATCCCTTCAGTGGAGACTGCAGAAGGAAGATCTTTGTCACCTAGATACTAGTCCATCTCTCCATATGAGAAAATGGGGAAAGAGTTCTACTCCTCTTAGAACATGCAGTTTTTCTTCCTTCAAAATCCTAGGTGGCTGCCTCTCTGCTGCTCTTCTTGGAAGAGGAAGATGCCTTCTGGATGATGTGTGCTATCATAGAGGAATTGGTTCCTGCCTCCTACTTCAGCACCACCCTCATGGGCGTGCAGACAGACCAGCGTGTCCTGCGGCAGCTCATTGTGCAGTACTTGCCCCGCCTGGACAAGCTGCTTCAGGAGCACGACATTGGTAAAAGTGTGCCCTAGAAATTTATTGCTAGGGTGACATACAGACAAAGAGTATTGTTCTTTCTTCACAAAGGGGAACATCAGCGAGAGGAGCAAACCTCCTGACCCTGGAGTGGAGGAAAGTCCACCTTCACTGGTTGATTGACTTCCTCTGTTGTGATTATTTTCCCTGTCTCTGTTCACAGAGCTCTCCTTGATCACCTTGCACTGGTTCCTCACCTCTTTCGCTAGTGTTGTCCACATCAAGCTGCTGCTGCGTATTTGGGACCTCTTCTTCTACGAGGGCTCACTGGTGCTGTTCCAAGTCACTTTGGGCATGCTAAGTATGAAGGTAATTCCCAACTCCTCTTCCTCCTTTATAGGACTTCGGTGTTTAATTCTGAGATTTAGGGGCAAGAAGGTTTTGTATCCACTCGCTCTGTGTGGTTTGGGAGTGTGTAAGGGGAGACAACTTCCTCCTGCCTTCGGAACTGGAGGCTGCGAAAAACTTCTAAGGCACTTCAGAGAAATTAGAGATTGCTGTTTCCTGTGCATACCTCATTTGTTGCTACATAATTAAACTTCATCAGCTGCCACCCTTTAATCAGTCTAGATCCCATCATGAGGGTCCATCTTATCTAAACCTAAACCAAGATACCTCTTGATTTTGCATTTGATTTTGATTCTAGGAGGAAAGAGAAAGCCAAAGTTGTGATCATTTGGGAAGTTTTGGATGGCATTGCTTGAATGCGCTAAGGGATGAGCATTGTCCTAACTGCATTTGATTTGGCTGGACTGATCTTCTCCTTTTTTATGTGAAAAACAGTTTGGTATTCAATTTGCTCTGTGAAGGGCAAGGGTGATCCTGCTGGGAGTAAGGGGAAGGTGGAGCATAGTTTGACATGGTAGGTGCTCTAGAGTGCAGCTCCCATTCTCTTACACCTGGCAAGATCCCTGCTGTGACCAGTCCTAGTGGTTGATGCAGAATAGATTTGAGTTTGGTTTTCCGTGCTGATTTGATTTCATTTCAATGGTGAATGCTGTAATTCAAAAAAATACCAGCTAGAATTTTGGGAGGAGAGTGCAGTAGAGTAGTAAAAGATGCCGTTCCCCTCTCAAAAGTAGCTAGGACTTTTCCTGTTGAAGGTTTTTCGTATGGAATTTTCTAGTTGTACCTGCCCAGGCTGTACGCTGAATGTAAAACTTGCATCTAGCACCCTCAGGAGCACAGCTGTCGTGTTCACCCCTCCATGAGGCAAAAATGCCTGTTGTTGCAGGAGGATGAGCTGATCCAGTCCGAGAACTCTGCCTCAATCTTCAACACGCTGTCAGACATCCCGAGCCAGATTGAAGATGCAGATGTGCTGCTGCGGGAGGCCATGCGCGTGGCTGGCTCGCTGACGGACGTGGCAGTGGAGACGCAGCGCCGCAAACACCTGGCCTACCTCATCGCTGAGCAGGGGCAGCTGCTCAACTCCAGCACCACTGTCAACAATCTGTCCAAAGTGAGTGCACAAAGTACCACTGCCTCTGCTGCTCCCTTTTCACCATTCCTTACGTATTCCCACCCAGTTACAGTTTGTGAGCAAAACCCACCTCTTTGAGAGGATTTTTGGTTCCAGGATAATTGTTACCCAGTGAAGAAAATAGAGTGGAAAGTTCTGTACCAATGAAATGCTGCCAGATCTGTCCTGGTTGATAAATCCCCAGGTGAAAGGGATATTAACATTGGCTGTAATTATTATTCACAGGAGTGATGATGAAATGTGATGCATTTGATTAACGGAAATTAAAAGAAACAACATATGCTTTTGGCAGAATCTGCTTGAAGCATACAGAGTAGGAACTGAATTTAATCCATTACTAAGAAACTGGTACACTAAAATAACCTTGGAAGGTAGAGTCGGAAAATAGCAACAGCTGCTTTTGAGAAGCCGAGTTAAAAATGCACCTGTGTTTAATCTTTGACTAAAGTCTACAGTTGCAGACAAGACACTCAAGCAATTCTAAAATGTAATAGCCATCCACTTAGAAATTTATATACCATTATATGTGGAACTGCTTTTTACAACAAATAGAATTAAAGATAAAATTATTTACATAGATTGTGGTTGATTCTTTAGCTTCAATTATGCTTTTGCAATAATTGAGGTATAAATAACCTGTTGCATGTGGAGCAGATGGAGCAGTTGAGTTTATTCAATGCGTTAGGACTAGAACAACTCCTGTCTGAATCTGCCAGTTCACTGGCCTGCCCCTTCTAGTGTAGCTGTCAGGACCTCTTGCCCAGAGCTGGCACGTATGGAGGGTTGCTTTATTTTAGTTCTGAAATCTGTCCTAATGTGTGCACTTTGTTCTTGCTCTTCCCTCTCCCGCAGATTGTGCGGCGCAGGACTCAGCGCAGGAAATCTGGAATAACCTCTCTGCTTTTCGGTAAGGACAATCTGCACCTTTCCTATATAGTTCGTGGCTATGGGAGCTTAGGAAGGAGGGGAGCAGGCAAAGCAGGGAAATATTAGGACAGAGGGATTCGAGAGTAGGGAGTCAGAACTGAAGGATGAAAGAGAAGAAGTGCAGTTTACTACTTGCTTTCTTTGATCTGAGCTCAGAAAGTAAGTTTTAGGTTAGACAGTCCATGAATAGTGACCAACAGGAGGTGCAGCTCAGCCCAGCTGTAATGTCCTTCTTGCACTGACCAACAGGTCAAACACATTTTCTGGCAGACTTGCAGTCCACAGGCTGGATGTGGTACTATCTGATCTTGCTCTGCTCGGTTCAGGAACATCCCTGAAGATCTGAGACAGGGCAGGATGTCTCGTGTGTAACCCATCAAAATTACAAATGAAAGCATCATTATATTTTCTCTTATTTTGAGAATTTGATGTTGTGAATGCTTTTGACTCTTAATTTTTTTCACTTATGCGTGAAGCCAGTATGTGTCCATAAAGGACACAGTCAGAATAGCTTTTGCAGGGGTTTAAGAGTAACTTATTTCTTGACTTCATAAGAGCCCTTTCTGCTGTAAGCCTCACTGTCAGCACTTACTTGAAATTGACCAGCTGTCTTGAAATTGCCACATGTCACCACAGAATTGTTTTTCCGGAAGAAGACAACATACTCAATTTATAGGGCTCAAACAGTATTCCTGTTGTGGTTGAAATGGCCTGAATAAATCTAAAAATGGGGTTTACTGGTCTTTCCAGAGAGGAGGTTTTTTGGTGTTCTCCAGGAAGCTGATATATTGTCACAGGCTTCCTACAAGCACATAGAGCATTACATAGAAAAATTATGATAGAATACCCATGATGCTGTAAAGTCAAGCACGCAGAAGTGAAGAAACACAGGAAAGTTGCTTGTGCAACTCACAGCTTTTGCATGTAATGTTATCATACAGCTGGTACAGACTGGCAGGGAGCTTGGATGCTACATGCACCTTTCTTGTGTCTCAGTCTCCTTGATAGTTTGAGTAAAGGTTATGTGAGTTATGCACATGCATAAAGATAAACTTTTAAATTCAAGCTTCAAAATATATCAGTGGTAGAAGAGAGATAATTGATAGGATTTTCTCATTTTAGTGGGGCTTCTGTACAATGACCATCATGTGTTTCACCTAACATTATTCTTAGTATTTAAAATGTTGGTTAAAACTGAGAAGTTGTCATCCTGCAGCAGTTTACCACAATGGAAAAATTCAGCCCAAGTGAGAGGAAGGAAAGCTTATATGTGAAAAATTCACCCTCTACTGGGGACTGACGATCAATCCTAAATGTAAAGTCTGCTGTCTGTGATAGTTACTGTGTAGAACTGGTACTTAGCCCTCATCTGGGAGAGTATGAGAACTTACCCAGAGCTTAATTCTTCTTCCTTAGAGTGAACTCAGATGTGGTAGTAACTTGGGCAGGAGTCATAGAATCACAGGAGCACTGTTTAGAAGAGAACTTTGAGTGTCTGTATTCCAATGTCTCCTGCTTGAAGCAGACTCTTGTTCATGCTAGATCACGTTGTTGAGGGCTTTCTGTAGTTGAGATTCAGAGTTGAACCAGATTTACAATGCAGGAAGAGAAAGAAATAACAAAAGGTAATTTGGTAGAGAGCAGAACGTACAAGAGGTGTTTCCCTGTTGTGGGCATTGCACCAGTGGAATGCAGAAGAGCTTGTCCTGTGCAGAGCTGTGAGCTTGTCAGTCTTTGCAGGCTCAAAGTAGAGCCTGCTCAAGTGTGGCTGATCATGCACTGTTGTTTCCTGTTTGGAAATGTGAGTGTTGAAGTTTGAAAGTGTACATGTTGAGTGCAGTGAGGTGAGTCTGGGGGACATGCCAGCTGCTTTCCTCTGTCCACCATGTCCACTCTAAGGTGAGAGAGTGTGGAACTTGCTACCCACATCTCCTGCTTATGTTTGGCTAGGATTGATCTGAGTACAGAGGGAAGAGCATGGTATTTTGGCCAGATGGGACTGAAAGGTGACAGAAAGAATCAATGATCTATGCAAATGAGAGCAGCCCACAAAGCTAGTGTAGCTGTGGTTTAATTTCTTCTCTAATCACATTCTATTTTAGCAGCATGTAATTTCTGGGAATCCCCAATGTCTATATGCTCACCTATGTATTTGCAATCTTTGTACTTCTGAATAGTAAGAGTTCTTATGTATGCTCTGAATACAGAGGAGGAGATTTTGTTATTTTTTTTATTGCTTGGACTGGGAGTAACTATGCCCCACAATTTTTCTAGTCCAGAAGTGAAGTTCAGTTTTCTCTTAAGCTCTGTATATCTGATGTATCTCAAATAATTTAATGTAACAAATAGAAAACAATTATAAAAATAATTTTATATCTAATTTTGTTCTTTTATTTATATTCCTAAAGTTTGAGTCTTTTTGATTAGAACTGAATGATTAAAAGATACTGTTAATCACTCTTCAATTAGCAGAAGCTTAATGTCTGTATAGCTTTTGCAGCAGATGTAGCTCAGGCCACACTTTATTCATGTTGTTTTCTAGAACACTGTTAGACGATAAGCAGAGTGCTAATTTGCTAGCCAATGATTTACTGAACTCCTGAATAAAACTGTGTTTATATAAACATTGGAATTCAGTGTAAAAAACATTAGTTTTAAATGTTAATTCTGTTAATCAAGCTATCACATCTTCTGTATATTATAGAGGGAGCAAAAATAGATATATGAAAGTATACTTTGGATTTAATGCAAAATGATTTTTTTTAGAAAAAGAAGCAAGTGGTTCATTGTTCCCAAACATCATGTACCCAGTATTTAAGGCATTCAGATACATTACCTGTCTAAAGAATCCATCCCATCAGGTATCTTTCTGCATAAGGTAGTAGACATAGGCTGTCAAAACTACAGGGGAGATTAGGGAGGGATAGTTGAAAGATGCTTTGGTAACTTTTACTTTGGGTTTTACAAAGCCCATTTCTGACCATTTCTGTACATCCCAAACATTTGAAGTCTGACTCTTTGGGAGGTTGAGGTCTCTCGTGGTTCTGACTTCATGACTGGCACAGGAAAGTGAGCTGTCTTGGATTTTCACATCTTTTCCAGGACTTGGGGAAGAATGTGCTCTCAGCCTGTGAGTTATACAAATATCAGAAGTAATTCAACCAAAACCTGATTCAGTTTCAAGAGAATTTCAGTTGAAGTGAATTACTGCAAGTTCCCCAGTCTTGTTTCCCACCTTTCAGCTGACTGTATATTGTAGACACTTCTCTAAAGTAGTACCTTGGTGTCCTGGGTTTCCCAGACAGATCACAGATGACATACTCCAGTTCCATATGCGGTTTGGAGTCTCATCTCCTTAAAATTTGATGCAATCAAGTTGGTATTTGCTATTGAATAGATTGTCAGTAAGTACTTGCCTTAGTTTAGGTACTTCTGATGTTAGGCTTTTTTGGTTTCTTCAGAACCAGTGATTTTTAATGATAACAAAAAGATAAATACCATGTATTTGTTTTCCTTCCCTCACCTTCCCTCTGGCTGCATGGGTTCCACCAGGGGATGATGATCTGGAGGCACTGAAGGCCAAGAACATCAAGCAGACAGAGCTGGTGGCTGACCTACGTGAGGCTATTCTCCAGGTGGCACGGCACTTCCAGTGTGTGGATCCCAAAAACTGCGTCATTGTGAGTGGAAACAGCTGGATCTGCACTGCTGTGTGCTCCAGGCATGGGTTTTGAGTGTTCAACACAGGACAGGGCTGTTCAAATGCTCCTGAAGTGTGGGCTTGAGAAAGAACATGACAGGTGTAATGGCTGGAGGGTGGGGCTTGCTTAAATATCCATGGTGGAGGAGGGCTGTGCTGAAGGTTTGTCTGCTGGCTAGGAGCAGGAAAAGGTTTGGGAACAGGGGCAGGCAACTTTGGCAGATAGCTGGGAGTCACCTGTGGACTTTGATTCCTCTCTGCTCTCCTGTGTGTGCCCGCTAGGATCTGACCCCAGACTACAGCATGGAGAGCCACCAGCGGGACCACGAGAACTACGTGGCCTGTTCCCGCAACCGGCGCCGCCGCGCCAAGGCCCTGCTGGATTTTGAGCGCCACGATGACGATGAGCTGGGCTTCCGCAAGAACGACATCATTACGGTGTGCCAGCCTGGGGACAGGCACCAGGGGGTGCAGACCCAGCTTGTTTGGGATGCTGTGGGGAAAGAAGGGAGCAGATAAGCTCAGAGTTAGGAGCCCAAGAGAAAGCAGCTGGTGCTCCTAGGGACTGCCCAGGGATGAGGCAGTGTGTTCCTGTGAGTGTTGTCCTGTGGATCATCTTCTCTGCCACCACAAAGTCCCTTTCCTGACTGCTGTACAGCTGTGCAAAAGATGGATTTGGTCCAACCCAAGTCCCAGTTTAACACTGCACACTGATTTGTGATAAGACTGTAAAAGCATCCATTTGCATTTAACTGTAAGCATCCCATCTGAAACTGGAGAGAAAAGGATGCAGTAGCTTTATGCCCTTGAAGGCCCTGGGCCACGTGAGAAGAGAACATTGGCAAAGGAGTTGAGAAGAAAGCAGTTTGTCATTGGTGATACATAGCCAGGCAGCTGTACCCCTCCTGCCACTGCAGCTTCTTCAACTGGTATTTTCCACTCCCTCTTTTTTCAGATCATTTCCCAGAAGGATGAGCACTGTTGGGTGGGAGAGCTGAATGGACTGAGAGGTGAGAACAGGATGGGTTGCACTGGAGAGAGTGGGGCCAGACGCAGAGCATCCGTTTATCTGTATCAACTGCTCTGGCAGCAAAGGCTCTGCCAGGTACCCAGAGTATCTGCCAGGGGCAAAGGAAATGTATGAGAGCAGTTATGCATCAGTGACCTGGTTACTTCTTGCAAACAGCAAGTTTAGGCTCCATCCTCCTGGCACGGGGTGGTTGGGTGCATGTCACCACTGCTGCGTGTGGGCAGTGTCCTGCAATTGGCTTTCTTGTGCAGCTGTCTTAGTTATTGTGATTTTGAGGCTGCTTGCTTCCTTCTTTGAGGGTGGGCCCTATAAACTCTGATTTATTCTGAGCTCCCACTGGGCTTTGTGTAAAGATTTCTCAGTGTCTTTGTCAGGCTCATCTCTTTGTTCACTCTCTGTAGGTTGGTTTCCTGCAAAATTTGTGGAGATCTTGGATGAGCGGAGTAAAGAGGTACTTAAAAACCTCACAACTGCAAAAGAACTTCACATTAAAAAAAGGGTTATGTTATAACTGAAAAAACACAGTTGAAAAGAGCTATAGATTTCCCTCCTTCAGTCTGTTTGCTTTCTCTGGCCGTTGAGTTCTTTGTGATGAGATCAGGCAGCTTATCTTCCTAAGCCTGTTTGCTCAACTTCCTCATGCTGGCCAAGTGGAGAATGAGAGCCTCAGAGGGCTGCTGAGGCACCTCAGTGGGATTCCCTGGGTTGCAAGGACCCAGAGATGAAAGCTGAGGAAGCAGGGAGAGAAGCGGGGCAGTGTTTCTGTCTGCTCCCTGCTCTCTGTGTTCACTCCTTTGAGGCTGTACCTATGGATCCTGCTCATGCTTTGTGACCATGACAGTAACTTCTCCCCAAGCAGCTGTGCCCAAGGGGACAATCTGTCTTAGTTCCTCTTACAGCTGGCACTAATGGCATGGCACTTACCTATAGGACTTCAATATGCCCTCAAGATTGGGATAGTGTGTGTGAGACAAACATCAGCAGCTGTTGACCTAAGCAATTTTCAGGGGAAGTGGAGAAGGCGAAGTTCTCTCTCTTCTTAGCATTTGGGGAGTGAGGAAGAGCTCGAAGGCTAACCCAAAATCCCCTCGAGAAGACCCCAGAGAGGTGTCACTATTGACATGTCACTTACTTCCCTCTTTCTCAGGGCTGGTTCCTTAGATGCAGATCACCCCTCTATGCATAGAAATGTCCTGCACTGCTGAGCATTTCTTCTCCTAACTGTGCAAACAGAGAGGATCCCACTTTATGGGAGTGTTAACAGGGTGTCAGCGTGATACCTCAAAGTAGTGTACACCCTGACCTGGAAATTCCTATCTGGTTCTGTTTGTCTTGACTTTTAGCAGCTTACAGAGTCCCAGAGACCCTCAGTGCAAGTCCCTCTCCATACCTTAGCTCAGTCAGCATCACAGCATCACATTCCTGTGTGCTGAATGCTGCCAGGATGGTGCTGAGGTCATTTGTGTGGTCTCCTGGGCACCACCTAAACTCAAAGGTTCCAGGAGATCCTCTTCAGTAGCACAGAACATGAGGCTTTATGCAAGAGC
This sequence comes from Thryothorus ludovicianus, assembly GCA_013397245.1. Lineage (NCBI taxonomy): Eukaryota > Metazoa > Chordata > Aves > Passeriformes > Certhiidae > Thryothorus > Thryothorus ludovicianus. The sequence goes on from VZTB01010704.1 coordinate 513,099, forward strand.
ATGACAGGTAGAGGGGGAGGAAGGGGTTCTGGTGGGCACTTAGGAGTGCAATTGGTCTGTGCAGAGGTGTAGGTGAGTGGACCACCTCCATTCACTGTCCACTGAGAGCTGGCTCTTCCTGTTCCTCAGTACTCCATCGCTGGAGATGACTCTGTCACAGAGGGGGTGACAGACTTGGTTCGAGGAACACTCTGTCCAGCCTTGAAGTCCATATTTGAACATGGATTGAAGAAGCCATCTCTGCTGGGAGGGGCCTGTCATCCTTGGCTGTTCATTGAAGAGGTGAGATGTCCCAGTTCCTTTCATGGGGCAGTGTTGCAGAGGGCTCAGGTGACAGGTTGTAGGGCAGGTGAGCTGAGTGTCCCTTTGCTCCTCCAGGCTGCAAGCCGGGAAGTGGAACGGGACTTTGACTCCGTGTATTCTCGCCTTGTGCTCTGCAAGACTTACAGGTCTGTGCCCTGCTCCTTTGTGCTCATCAAACTGATGTGCTCTGCACCTTGGCAAGGCTCACAGTCTGCCTCATCCTCCTGTGGGTGTCGTGTCAGCAGGCTGCTGTGCCTGTGCTGACTGGGGCTGGCAGTGGCTCTTGTCCCCTGCCCTGGGCTCCTGTGTTTGCTTCTGTGTCTGTATCTGGTTATCTCATGGCTGTGGGGGCACCTCTGGGCTCAGCAGTAGCATGAGAGCTGTTGGGGTATGAAGCAGGGAAGGCCTGCATTGTGCCCAGGGTGACTGGAGCTAGCAGGGTGTCTGCTGTGATCTTTACAGGCTTGATGAAGATGGCAAAGTCCTCACTCCAGAGGAGCTGCTTTACCGGGTGAGTGCTGCCCCAAGCCCAGCCAGAGCCCAGCTCCTGCTCTGGGGACATTTCCTGTGGAGACTGTTGGAGGGAGATTGCTCGAGAATCTCCAGACCTTCCCGTAGCCCCTCTGGTGCTAGCAGGGGGGTACTGGTGAGGGTGAGAGCTCCAGGGAGGGCAGCATTTGGCTGTGTTGCTGAAGTTGCTCCTGCCCAGCAGTAACCACACCTTCCCTCCCTGCAGGCAGTTCAGTCTGTGAACATGACACACGATGCTGCACATGCACAGATGGATGTGAAGCTTCGTTCTCTCATCTGTGTTGGACTCAAGTGAGTTGTCTGGCCCTAGTACACTCAGCACTTTGGGTACAAAGAACTTGGGAAGGGACAGAGTGGGCTTAAGGGCAACAGTAGTTTCAGTCTTAGACCACAGCATCGTTTTTCCCCCTCCCCCTCTCACTGCAGCCACTGGGTGAGACTTGTTCCTTGTGCATTGTGCTGACCTGATTCTTAGCTGGAGGAAGGAGCTCCTATTGTATGGAGTGGCTCACACAAGTTTACTGGGTTATCCTGTTCTCACTGGGGACAGGGCTGTGGGTGAGCATCAAGGCTTGGGCTGAAAATAGACTGTACCAGAGGGATGGAGTTTCTTTCCCTTGCTGCAGCTGACAGACCTCTACCCCATTGTTGCAGCGAGCAGGTGTTGCATTTGTGGCTAGAGGTGCTGTGCTCAAGCCTGCAGACCGTGGAGAAGTGGTTCCATCCCTGGTCGTTCCTGCGCAGTCCTGGCTGGGTTCAGATCAAGTGTGAGCTGAGGTGAGTGTCCCCATGGCACATCCCCATGCCAGTGTCTGGAATAGATTTACTCCTCTTCTGTGGGAGGTGGCCCTCACTATGGCTGGATTTGGGCCCTCTCCAGTGAATTGCAGCGTGGGCTGCCCAGACATCCCAGCCACGGATTTCCTGCTGTGTGCTGAGGCAGCAACACATCTCTGGACAGTTTATTGTGAGGCACTGTGCTCACAAGAGCAGAGCTTGGCTCCTGGGGACCTGTTGTGACAAGCAGGCAGCCTTTGCCTGCCAGCAACCTCCTGTGTCCAGCTGCTGGAGAATCTGCCTTTTCAACCCTACTGCTCTCCATGTCCTTTGCCAGCCACTCTAAGGCCGAGCAGGGAGTGTGCTAGGGAGACAGTTGGACAGTCATTGGCTGGGATAGGGTCAGTCACCCTCTGACTCCCTGGTTAGGTGAGGGAGTGGTGTCAGGGGCTGAAAGCAGCTTTAGTGCCTGAGGTGGCACAAGGCAGTCGCTTGGAGCCCAAGGCACACATCCCTGTGGCTCCAGGCATCCATGCTCCTGGCACTCCTGTGGTCTGCAAAGCCAGCTTAAGAACCAGGGAGCTGGAGGGCAAATCCCCTGCCATCACCACTGCTCCAGCCTGGTTTCTGCTGCCATTCAGTGGGAGCTGGCTCTTGTGTGCACCACCCAACTGCCTCGGGCCCCAGTGGGAGCATCTGTAGCCAGAGCAGCCCTGTGTGTGCACACTTGGGGGTGTTGTGTTCTCAGCCTGCTGCTGAGTGGGAGGGGGTTTCCGCCGTGTCCCACATCTGCTTTCTCACAGCATGGGGGCAGTGCCAGTTGGGCACAGCCAAAGGACTGAGTGGGACTGGTTCATGTCTTACATCCTACTTCTCCCAGCCAGCAAGGGAGCTCCCCGTGCCAGCCCCTTAGAGCACTTCTGCTGCTGGACACTTCTCTTGCTTCAGAGAGAGGGAAGGGGCTGCAGGACTCTAAGGTACTACAGGCAGGGGGCTGCTTTCTGGAGAGGAACCTGCAATCTGCCATTGCCAGCTGCATGCAGCCCTCAGCCAGGTGTGTCTGCAGTCCCTCAGAACCCAGGGCTGCCCCTGCCTCCCTGTGCTGCTGCACCAGGCTCTGTAGGGGCTGCACTTGAGTCACATCTTCAAGCTTCTTCTTCCAGCATGGGCCTGGGAGGATGTGAAGCCCAGCAACAAGGGGGAAATATGAAATGAGTCTGCTCAATGAGACAGGCTGCTGTCTTTTCAACAACATCAAACAAGAAATTTCATCCTTGTAAACTTAGCGGCATGCCAGGACCACTGGGGGGACCGTGTGTTTGTGTGCCTGGGGCAGCAGTTGTGGGCAAATGCTGGGAGTGTGGTCTGGGGGATCTGTTTTAACATCGCTCTCTTCCGGGTTTGTTGCAGAGTCCTCGGTAAATTTGCTTTCAGCCTCTCTCAAGACTGGGAGCTGCCAATAAAGAGAGAGGTGAGTAGGTGGCATCTAATTCTCTCACTCTGCCGGGGGCTTCACTTACTGCCTCCCTGTCCCAGCTTTGTGCTTCAACCCATTCTCTGCCTGCTCTGAGCCAGCTCCAGAGGCTCTGCATGGGGCTGCTTTCCCTGCCAAGACAGACTGCAGCAGATGCGTGGCAGTGCTGACAGAGGGGGCTGCCTGCCCTGCCCAGCTGGGGCAGAGGGAAGGGACAGGCTCCCTTTCCCTGGTGCTCTCCAAACCAAAGGGCCTCTCCTGGTGCCAGCTGTGCAAAGGTGGCAAGTGCAGGAAGCTGCTCTGTCTGGGTGCCAGAGGCCTCGGCATGCTCAGGCTCTGCCCGTGGACACAACCTCCCCTTTCTGGGTGTGGTGCACTGACCTGGGTCTCTGTGTCATCCTGCAGGAGAAGGAGAAGAAGCCACTGAAGGAAGGGGTGCAGGACATGCTCGTGAAGCACCATCTCTTCAGCTGGGACATAGATGGGTGACCCCCACCCTGCCCCATCCTGGGGACCTTCTGGATGGTGCACACTCCTCTCCTCCACCCCCTCATGTCTCATCTCCTGCCTTTCCCCACCCCACCCTGCCCACTTATATCTGTGACAAAATCCCCCCCGGGGACTGCCAGACCACCTGGGACAGACAGAGCAGTGCCGAGAGGCTGAGCTGTGGACCCGAGAGGGCTGATGGTTGAGGGTGATGCTGTAAAGGGACAAGAGTGTTCTGGCTGCAAAAAGCAAGTGCCCCCTCCCAGCTTTCCACATCTCTGCCACTCCCATCTTCTGTTGCCCCAGCCCTGCGTCCCCACCAGTGCCCAGGGGAGCAGCCTGGCTGGAGCCATTGTGCACTGCCCCACGGGCCGGCAGTCACGGGGGGGTGTGAGTGTCTGTGAGGACGAGACAGCCCTTGTGGGGTACCTTTGATCCATGAGAGCTGGTGCCACTGACAGTTGGCACTACAGCTGCATGTGGGATTGGGCTGGTGAGAGACTCACTGCTGTACAGCAGGAGGGAGAGCACATCCCCTCCCCGTGACCGCCAAGGGCTCCCCTCTGCTGGGGGACACGTAGACAAGTTGTTCCTTTGACCTGGAGCTGAGAAGGGGGAACTGACATCAGTTTCATCCCACCTCCCTGGCACTGGTGTGGGGTGTTGACAAGAGTTGCCCAAATTTACCAGCCTGTTACCACTCTAACAGCCTTAGGGGATGGTTCTTGTCTCTTCTGGGAGCAGACAAAAACCAACTCTCCCCTAAACAAGAGTGTTTCATGCTGTCATTTCAGTCTCTAGATGATTTTTACTGCTAACCAAAAAGCTGTAAATTTACTCCAGGAACATGTATATTTTGGCACTGTTGTAGCTCAGGACAAGGTTTAGGTTGGAGCTGGCTCAGGGAGACTAACTCATCCTCCTCGCCCTGCGATGACAACGGGGACGTGGGTCAGGAGAGGATAATTGCTGCGTTGTGGTGGTGGCTCTGGATATGGAGTCTGTGACTTTCTACTGAAAGCTTGTCTGTGAGCACAAACTACTGGTGGGATGACACTAGATTCTTACTTTCTTTTATTTGTGGATTTGTAAATAAAAAATGCATCTTGGGAGAGAACTGGGCTTTGTCTTATTTTTTGCCAGGGCCAGGACTCGGTTTAATTTTTCCTTTCTGCCATTTGACAATGGCAATCCCATTTCTGTGCTGGCATGGAGGAGCTCCTTGTGTTGCAGCAGCCACAAGGTCAGGCAGCAGCCAGGGCAGAGCCAGTTCTGTTGCCAGCAGTGCAGCCCTGCCTCGCCTCTGCACCACCAGAGCAGGTCCACAGCAGAGCCCCAGAAAAGCCAGAAATACTGGAAACTGTGGGTTGTAGGGACACTGCAGGGGGAGGACCCTTAGGACAGGCTGAAGAGCTAGCAGAAAGCAGGGCAGAGTGGTGGGGACAGCAGTGTTGTCTGTACAAGAAGTGTCTCTGAAAAAAGCAGGTGTAAGCTGAACTGCAAAGTGGGACAGTTAAAGGGCACAGGCCCTTGGGAAAACTCTTAAGCTCGTGGGATAGTGGAAGCTGCAGCATATGTTCTGATTTGAAAGTGAGTGCTTTCAGTGAAGGTAATTCCTTTGGAATGTAGCTGTGGAAGGGATAGTGTCACCTCACCACGACCTGTGGTCCAGAGCAGCCTGCTGGGCTGGGGGAGACTCCAGTAGCTGCCCCTGGTAAAACCTGCTTCTGCAGGGTAGGTAATTTCCATACACTGAGGGAATCTCCCTGCAGCTGAGAAGGATGAGCCACCACCACTTAAGCTGCTTTTTTCAGGTTTGAGAAAGACACGGAGGGATCACCCACCCTTAGCTGGAAAAGGCAGAATGGCCCCAAGCCCTCCCACCAGCATAGCAGAGAGGTTTTTGAAAACATGGCTGTTTGGAATTTTTTTAATAAAATGAATTTTTTTTCTTCAAATATTTGTAACTGAAAAAATAATTCAATTTAAAGATCCATTCTCTCCCCCATTAACTTGCCACTTTTATCCTTTTCCAGTTGAATACTCGCTCTGGATCTGATGCCCCAACACCATCTGACTGATGGTGCTGATCACCCCTTGCCGTTGGCTGCATAGTGGAAGGGAGAGTGCGTGCTAGTCAAATACACATTACAAACAAGTAGTGGTTACAGCAGAAAGATTCAGGATTACATTCAAGGTAGAGGCAGAACATCAGACTTCGTTTTTCCCAATGGGTGCAAAAATGTATGTCCAGGGGAATACCTCTTCCAACAAAGAACTATTGAACTATTATTCAAAGAAATAATAGTAAGAAAGCAGAGAACTGGGCAAGCCTGCTCTGTGCACTGCTTGGGAAAAAGACTTTCTAACATTTCTGGTGGGGCTGAGGCACCACCTTCCCCTCTGCCCAGAGGCACAGGGTTATTCCTCACTCTCCTGTGTGGAGGGGCACCCACAGGTCAGCCGGGCTCCTCGGGACACGAGGCTCATGGTTCTGTATCCTCTGGGCTCCTTGCAGCTCTTCAGCCAATGCAAGTATGTCAGGCAAAGTCAGGGTCACTAAATTCCTACAGCTGCACACCTGATGGTGGATGGGTGAAGGTGAAAGGTGAGCTCAGCCTTTCACCAGCAACCTCTGGGAAGGGCTACACTGGTATCAGGCATTGGCTTCTCTCTCCTAATGACTGGAGTACCTGGCCCAGGGCAAGGAAGCAGGGCTGGGTCAGGCCAAGACTGCAGCTGGAGTGCTCCCACCTTCCTCTAGGAGCTCATTGCACTTTATTGATAATTTCCTTCTTTATTTAATGGCTGCAGATTTGTGATTATTTGTACAAAAGAAATCACACAGCTCATTTTAGTGGAGGCTACTTTACTGCAACTGTGGGCTAAAAGAACCTGATTTTGCTTGAGTCTGACAAACAGGCAGCCTCACGTCTTCCCCTTAGCATTTTGGAGATTCTCTGACTCCCCTCATACTCTCCTCAGAAACTCTTTGCCTCCTGCCCCTACAGCTGGACAGCTGCCCTAGCAGAGCTGGTGAAAGCTCTAAGGTGATTGCTAAGGCCTCACTGCTCCCAGTAAACACCTGAGCTGCACCAGAAGAGAATTCAGGGAAGGCTCAGGAGGATAAAGGGGGGGCCAACCAGTCTCTTTTATTCTGATTTTTAGGATGTGACACTGTAGCTTGAGAATAGAAAGCCTGTGGGGAAGGGAGAGGGGGTGGTGTCCTCCCCAACCTGGACACTGAGGGAGGCAGAGAAGAGGCTCCAACTTGCTTACAGCTCAGGGTCAGAGGAGAGAGGACAGAAAGGAAGCTGCCAGCAGACTCCTCCTGCAAATGATTAAGAAAGTGGCTCCCCATGCAGTTAACAAGCAAAAGGCTCAGGAAAGCAGGAGTATCTCCCAGCTGCCAGTTCAGTGGCTGAGGGGGAGCACATTGTGCAGGATTGGCATCACCTGCCTCACCACAGAGCAGCAGTACCAGCACCCCTGTGGCACAGCCTCCCCCTGGGAAGAGGACCAGGTAACCAAAGCTGCAGAGAAGAAGCACATGGCTCACAGCTACTCCTCCCCAGCAGGAAGCTCTGCAGCCCAGCATGGGGGAAAGGGGGACAGCATCCTCAAGGAAATACAGAGAAGGATGGCTGTTGATCCTTTCATTGCCTGAGCAGGTCAGTACCTCAGTCTGCATGATTTCAGAAGCCACAGCTTACCCCACCTCACTCAGCACGAGCAGCCTGGACCCAGCTCAGGGCCAAAGCAGGGACAGCCTTGTGGCCAAGTGGCCACATCCACATAAGCCATGTCCCACCCACTCAGTATAGCCATGAGTTACTACTGACTCAGAAATTCTAAAGTAACAGGAGTAATAACACAAGAGTGAGCCACAGGCCTGCTGTTCCACCAGAGAGCACTGCCCAAGGAATACCATCGTCATGGCTCTCAGGTCCTGGGGGCTTGTCCACCCACTCCTCAGTCTGCAGTTCCCCCAAGACACAAGCCTGGAGTCCTACAGGGACACAGAGCACCAGCTCAAAGTAAGCAGCCATTTACTTTTGCCTTTTACCCTGTGGGACTGGAGGGAGGGAAGAGCAGAGGCCAGCTGCCCAATACTTGCTTTCAGGCTCCTCCCCAGAAAGGGCCCTCACAGTCACTGAGCCAGGACCTGTGCTGTGCCACTCTTGCAGTCCCACTTCCCCTTCCTCGCCTACAGGGTCCAACATTCATCCCCAGCTGCTGCTTTCCACTGGGGCAAGCGCTACATTGAGGCACCAACACAGTGAAGGCAGGGGACACATTGCACATGGCCCCCAGAGATATGTTACTGATTGCCAGCTGTGCCCCTCACCCGCTCCCTGTGTCCCTGCCCAGGCTGACTGCCCTGCTCACCTGGGGATGTCACAAGTGCCATGGGAGCTGGGGAATGGGCTGTGCCTGACAGCAGTTTTAACATGTAAGGACCTGATTTTAGCACCTTAAAAACTGTTTTGCAGCCCACAGCAAGTGAAGTGAGCAGGGTGGCCAGCAGGCCTCTGCCAAGCTCAGCAGTATTTGGGAAACCAGCTTAGACATTACCAGGTTGGTAGGGAGCCCTGGTTCCCTTTGGCTATTTTTAGAGAAAGTGCCCGTTCTGCCCAGCTCCTCCCAGTCCTGACAGATGGCAGGTGGTGCAGAGGGCAGCTGCTCTGGGCCCCAGGCAGCCCTCCTGCCTTTGTGTCCTGCTCCAGAGGTAGAATCCCCTTCCCAACACTGTTAAGACCGACTGTGCTGGGGCAGCACAACCCCCTTTATCTGCCAATCCCAGGAAGGCGCAGAGTGCTGCTTTTGGAAACAGCTCAGGCCCAGTCACGCTCTGTCCCACATGAGGGAACAATGTGCTGCCTTTGCTCCTGCCTGGAGGAACAGGGGCTGCTGGCTCTGCTCTCGCCCTGGCTGGGCCAGGCTGTGTGGAGTGGGCAGGAGGCTGCCAGCCCCGCAGCTCCTCCTGCCTCTTGTCCCCCTCCAGCTGTTCTCCCTGCCCAGGCCAGGCCCACTGCCAGCTTCACGCAGGAAGGACGCTGTCAGGGGAGGAGTACAAATACTAGGAGCTCTTTCTTTTTTCTTTTTTTTTTTTTGGTTGACTGGCCTCTTCCCTCTGCATGCCTGTGCCCTCCCATTCCCATTCCCTTCAGTCTCTGCTCACAGAATTACAAGCAAGAATCCCAGTGCAGCTGCAGATCATGTCCATCAAGAAAGTCTGTGGAAAAGAGACTGGGAGCCGTGGTGCTCAGGGGAGCCAGGCTCATGACAGAACCCCCTGGCAGCTCCAGCCAGTCCATGCTGTCCAAGTTAGCCTCAGCCAGATCCAGGGCTATGCCCCCAGACGGCTCGTGAGCAAAGTGCAATTCCGAGGTGTCCATAGGTGAAGGCGGGTGGTCCAGGATGGCCGAGCTGCTCAGCATCTCACTGTGGAGGTCATCAATGAGGGACAGGGGCTCTGGCCCATCGTGGCCTGCTGTCAGCAGCGGGAGGCCGGTGCTGCTCTCCAGGAAGTCCTCCAGCCGGCCCACGGGCACCGGCTGCCCCAGGGACACCAGCACCGCCAGCTCGGAGGAGTGGTGGCCGCTGGGTGGCGGGGAGCAGGCCGGGGCCACGGGCGGTTCTTTCCCAGCTGGAGACGACTGGTCCTTGAAGTCAGCAGAAATCTCTGTACAGGGAACAAACAGACCAGGTAAGGAAAAGTCTAGCTGAACATCAGAATGATCCCTCCCACCCACCAGGGCCACAGCCCAGACTAAGCCATCACTGACCACCAGCTGGGATGAGGAAACATCCTGTGCCTGCGTTTGCCTCGCTGTGGGGAGTTTTCAGCCCACCTCCATGAAATTCCATCTGTGTCCAGTATCTCAGAAGCAGTGTGTCCGAATCTGATGCAGCAGAGCCATCAAGAATCACAGAATCATATTAAAGCCTGACTGACATCTTGCTCAGTGTCTTAATGACTACTGCCAGTGCTAAAGGCACTGGAAAGGACACCAGAGAAAAGAGTGGGGCCATGACAGACTCTCCCCTCGGTGCTCTACAATCCCCAGACTCAGATCCAGGGACTATGGGAAATGCTGGCTTTGTCTCCTTACCTCCACTTTCGATGAGGATGTCAAACAGGTCGTCCATCTGCTGGCTGGAACAGCCATTTTCCTGGGGAGAGCAAGTGCAGAATTAGCATCCGATTTGCCAGGGGAACTTCTACCTCCAGCAGCATCCTTGGCTGCTGGCTCTCCTCCCTTGCCCCAGGGACCAGGCTGTGGTCTAGCAAGACTGAGCACACCATGACATGGCACCAGAGTCCACTGTAACCCAGGCTGTTACTGGCTGGGAAAGTATGGTCAGCAATGGCAATGAATGGCTTGGAATTTTGAAATCTGGAGGAAACCCTCCAGAGGAAGTTCAATGAGGAAGGTGCAGTAGTGTCTCCATTCCCTATCACTGGCCCACATCAAGAAACTAAGTAGATTTACAATGGCAACTTTTCGTCTGCTCTCCAAGGAAACCAGGGAGAATAACTGCTCTCACCTGGGCCTTTGGCTGTTGCTTCATGGCCTCTTCATAGCCTGGTGGTGGCTCTTTCACTGGGACCGAGGGAACTGGAAGAGGAGGTGGAGGAGTTCCAAAAAGCGGCGTGTGCTGCTGCTGCTCCAGGTCCATCTGGGAGGGGGAAGGGGCAGCAGGAGAGCCAGGCTGTGATGAGGACTGTTTAGAAAGGAGGCAGAAGAGGGAATGAATGCAAATCAGGGAAAAGTCTACATTGACTCCTGTCTCACAGCTGCTTTGAGAGATCATCCCCTCCCCTGTGAGCACTGCACAGCAGTCTGCACTGCTCTGCCCACAGCAGCCTGCCTCCTTCCCTGGACTCTGTGCACTGTGCTCTGACTGCAGAGGAAGAAGACAAATTTCCCCTCCAACTCACAGCTGGAAATCTTTAGCTGATTTTTCCAATGCTAAAGCAGCCACACCACAAACCACCTCCTTACTTCTCCTGGACAGGAAGAGCCTCATCTGTCCAACTGGGGCATTCCTGCAGCATTTTGGAGGGAAAGGGTACTTCCCTTTTGTGTTCAGCCTACTCTGTGCAATATATCCAGGGCCTGTCCTCTGCAGTGCCTGCTTTGGGATCACAAGCCAGCTTCACTTAGCAACAAGTTTCACAGCCTGATGGTGGGCAGAGAGCACCAGAGCACTCAGCAACACCAGAGCTCCAAGGGAAACCCCAAGTGTTGCAGGAAGTGGTGCTCATGACTCAGCTTTACCAGATGAATCAGCACACAACTGCCCATAAGAATGGCTGAAACAAGGATCAGGTCTTTCCCTCCACAGCAGCTGTGCATGACCCACACAGAAACTTGCTACCCTGGAGCAGTGAACCCTGGGCAAGAGCTGAATGCCACTTCCAACACGTGTACATACTGATGCCCTTGCCCATCCTGTTTTCCCTGGAAAGCTGCTCATCTGTTCTGTAACCCACAGGTAGAGGAGCGATCCCAGAGCAGCTCTGCTGGGGTCCACTCTACCTGAGTAAGGCTGGAAACCACAGCTGTGACACAGGCCACTGGGACATGCTGGGAGGGTACCTTTTCTGACACACTGGGTGGGCTGGTTTTGCCAAAAGCACCGATTTTCAGGGACTGCTTATGGAAACCATTGGGGAAGAAAAGCGGAAGGTTTGGAGGTGCTGAGAAAGACAACATGGTGTATGGCCAGCTGCTCTGTGACCACCTGCAGACCTGGCTTCTGAACACATGAGGAGGCAAAAGGATTGGAAGAGCCAGTAGAGATGCCTCTGCAGCACAAAAGCTAAGGAACTCCAAGGAAAAAGATGCCTTCATTTACCTTTTGCACTTTCTCCAAGGTCTCAAAGCAAATCAAGGCACTGACCCTTTGCAAAGTAGATATCTCACTCTAAATATACTAGAAATTACTTGTCCTCATACCCTTTGCAGGAACTGACTCAGAAATGATCCTCCAAGCTTTAAAAACTCTTCATAATCTTTCTGTATTTTATCTAAATTACAGGTTAGAGAGACAGCTAAGCAGGCTAGAAAGGGAGGAGATGTACAGCAGAGCCTCTTTACAGCCAGCACCTGGAGAGAGGTAAAGGCAGAGGTGCTCTCTTTCCTGAAGCAGTATAGAACTGCACAAAGTGGTGATTAACTGGCATGCTCAGGGCAGGGCAATGGAAATGACAACATGCTCAGCAGTACCACAGACTGAAAGGTCACAGCCCTTTTACCCCTCTGAGCTCACATGCCCCTTCAGCAGCAGCCACACTGCCCACACCACCCTCTCTCCATTCAGCAGCCACCTTTTCTGTTCAGCAGCACTCCTTTCAGAATCTGGGACACCCCTGCAGATCAAGGCTGCCCTCTGGCCCCTCGTTGTTTTTAATCTACAGACAACACCCACTGGTCTGTGGTATGTTTGTACCCACTGCCTGTGGGTACAAGCCCTGGCAGCATGCAAACAAAACCAAGGGAGAAAACTGAGCAGGCAGTGAGCTACCTTAGATTGGTTTGGTCCTCTGGGCTGCTGCTGCTGCTGCGTGGGCTGCTGAGGGGTGTTTGCAGGTACCTGACATGGCAGTTGGCTGGAAGTTTTAGCAGGTGATGATTGTACATTCTGGAAAGAAAAGGGTATCCATAACAGATTATTCCCCAGACATGACATGGACACAAGGCTTAGGTTTCTTACAGGATTTATAAGTTTGGGTTTTCCCCACCCATTACTGTTTATGAAATTCAACCCAACTCTTTTCCTGAGCAGATAAATCAGACTGGATGAGATTGAGAGTCCTAAGAGAGGAGGCAGCACCAGCTTAAATCCTTGGGCTACCCATGACACGCCTCAAGGACTGCCAGACCTGACACAGGAGCTGTGCCCTTGTGGAGCAGCGGTGGAGTTCAGGTGAGATACTCTGGGGTTTCAAGGTTGACACTGGATGCTGATGTTGAGACAGCTGCCAACACCTCACCTGCTAAGCAGCAAACGAAGCCTGCTCAGTGCCTGTCACTACTGGCAGACTCTGCCACTTGCTCTGCAGAAAGGGCAAGAAACGTATCAGCAGAGAATGAAAATTATCTTTGATGTCATGGAAGGTGCTGGGGTTTGACTTCAGGCCATCAAACCTGGGCATATTTATCCCTTCCTGGAAGGAACACTCGGAACACTTCTGTTAAGTGCTGAGCTCATGCCAGCAGGGGAATAGTAAATCATCTCTGATGAAAGACTCTGTTAACACTGAAACACTGACACGCATTAAAACAAAGAGCAGCCAAAAAGCAAACAGTCTGCTCCCAGGGTCTTATTTCAGCTCTTGGTAGATAAAATGACCCATCTATCACTCCAACTATGATCTCTACAGTTAAGGACAAGAGGTGAAATACACTCTGCTCATTTTACTACTGTGGGCATAGTTGTTCTTTTAAAAACTAGTGAACTGTGGCAGCAAACCCTTGTCATCCAAGCCCGAGGTCCTGCCTGACAAAAGGCAGAACCATGTGTTTGGAAGAATGCTGAACAGCCTGTGATGCACAGAGCCAATTGTGCATTGCTACACACAGCTCATCATTGTCAAATTCCAGTCTTTTTGCCGAAGATCTGCTTACTCTGCTCTGTTTTACAAAGCCACGATCTACCAACCACCACAGTGAGCAACTCAGCCCTTTCAGTATTTATTGCACTGAATTTCCACCCTGTTATGTCACCCTATGGTAACTGGAGCGGGACGAGGAGAGAGGAACCCAACTGCCTGCAGCAGTGATGAGATCTGACCCTTGCCTACCTGCAAGGGTGGGCAGCTGCTCCCTGCCATCCCGTGGGGAGAGAGGCCCTGCCTCTCAGTGCTCTGCTTGGTCACGGTGAGGACGATGTGGGTCCCTGTGGAGTCGGTGATGAGGGTGGGGGGAGGGGTACCCTTGATGAGGTCGCTCAGGGCGCTCCCTTGCTGGCCAAGGAGAAGCTGCGGGCTCTGGGACTGGCGTGGCGGCTCTGCTTCTGTGGCTGGCACCTCCTGCTTCACCACCACGGCTTTCTTTGGCACTGGGCTTGGATTCGAAGTGTCCATTTGGCTAGTGGTTGGTGTTGGGCTGAATTGGTCTGTTTGGCCACTGGATTGCTTCGCAAACTGGCAACTCAGGAAACCATTTTCACTCTTGACCTGACTGTCAAATGCTCCTGGTTTGGAGGTGAGGGCTGTTCCTTCCCCTGTGGCTGTTGGGGCTGCCTGTGACTGCTGAGAGCGCTTCTCCTGCTCCAGCTGCAGCCTGAGCATCTCCACCAGCTGCTGCTTCTGTTTCAGCATGCGGGTGAGCTCCTCGATCTGCTTGTCCTTCTCCTGCAGCATCTGGTCTTTGTCCCTAACTTCTGCATCTCTGCTGTTACCAGCACTACACCGCTCTGACTTGGGTGCCGCATTTATGCTGCAGGAGGTGGACTTGGAGCTTTCTTCTTTCACCAAGAACTGCACTGGAGATGTCTGCAAGGTGAGCTGGGTCAGAGGTGAAGTCACCATCTCTCCAAAAGTATCTCCAGCGCCTGAGTTTTCATCCCCTGTACTCATTTGCGAGCGCTCAGAAGGAGTTGGAGAAACAGGAGGAGTCGAGCCTGTGCTCCCAAACTTCATCACGCCACCACCAGTAACTGTGGCCACAACTACTTCTGCTGGTGCAATGCCAGTGGTGACCAGGGCCGGCCCTGTGCTCAGCCTGGCAGTTGGGAAGGCCACCACCACTTCGGCAGCTTTAGGGAGGACGGCTGCTGTGCTGGGCTTGGGAGTGGGGGGTGTTTGGCCAGCTGCACCGTTCTGCTCTTGGTAAGCCCGGAGACGCTCAATGAGGTCTGTCTTTGTGCCCGAGACAGGTAAGGCCCTCAACTTCAGCTCTTGCTTCAGCTCTGCTACCTGATATAAGGGGAAAGAAGAGGGCAACATTAAAAGAACTTCAAAGTGAACAACTATCAACAGCCACCAGAGCTACGAGACAAAGGACTAAACCAATCTTCCTGCAGGCAGACTTGTACCTCAGGTACAGGCTGCAGGGTAGCAATTCCAGCTGTTATCACTAACTCCTGTCAGTCCACCTCAGCCCTGCTCTGGGACAGCAACATCGTTCAGTACTGCCTGCTGACAATGGCAGAAAGGGTCTGTGCGGCTTCACAGGACATTTACCTTCATCTCATCCAGGTTGGCAGGGAGAGGGCCAGGCTTGCCCACCGCAGCGTTACTGTTTTGTCTCATCAGCCCACTGGAACCAGAAGATACTGAAGATGTGCTGCTGACTGCAGCAGAGAGATTGCGTACAGCAGGGGCACTGGCACCACTCTGCTGCTCTCCTGGAGGCCTGCAGGGAAAGAAAGAACATGGACATCAAAACCACAGTGGAAAGATACCAGAGGCCCTCAGTGTCCACAAACATACGCGTTCAGAAACGTCTGGGTCACTAGTGCTGCCCTAGAGCCTGAAGCACACTAATGCTCTCAACTATATCCATGCCCCTTGCTGTGCCAACCAACTCACTTCAGCTGCTTTTGTCTGATTCTTCCTGCATCGACTCTTTTTAAGGCCCTCTGGTGATGCCTGAAGTTTTAGCTTTCATACTTTTCAGATTCTGTGCTGTTTTAGTGTGTAGTTCTGGGTTTCATATTAAGTGCTGCTAAGCTCTCTTCACAGAGTAGGTAGACAAAACAATTCCTTTTCTAGCTTGGTACCAAGGATGACCAAAACAAATTTCAGGCCCAAGAGCATAAACAATGGTAAATTGAAGAGAAAAAGAAGGAGGATGGAACTTCATAACCTGAAGCTATAATTAGACAATTAACTCCAATATGCCAATGGACCAGAACTTATAAAAGTGTGGGACCTCATGGCCAGTCATCCATTTTGGGGTTCATCTAGGTGCAGCCTGGCTGGGCTCTTGTACCGCCCAAGGTGTATCTATTGAGGCCTTTTAATAAATACTTAGTTTATCCTTTTGCTCTATCTGGTCTCTGTTCCAGGTCAGCCTTCCTAAGGCATCACTGAAACCTACAGGACTGAGTGTGTCACACGCCACACGCAGTGGCCACCCCTCACAGCCAGAACACCCCATCTCTGGTAAGAGTGCTGGTAAGAGCGTGCTAAGAGAGCTGCCACTGCAGACCCGTACTTAGGTGGGGCTGGCAGGATGGTCTGATAGTTGTAGTGCTGCTGCTGCTGGTTGAGGATCTGAAGCTGGAGAAAGAGCTGCTGTTGCTGCAGTATTTTGGCATAGGATGAATCCATGGGAGGAGCTCCTTTGTCCTGCTTTTGGTCCGGGGGAATATACTGATGATATTTAAGTTTCTTGACTTTCGGCTTCAACTCCTTGGCTTTTTTACTGCGTTGAGACTTCTCACTAGCAGACTTGGGCTGGCTTTGCTATTTAGATAAAAAGGAGGAAGCAAGTAAGAATGGAAACACTGATACAACATAACACCCCATGTAAACCAGAACACACACTGGGATTTTGATTTTGCAATTCTCTAGTTTGTTCTCCTCAGGGCTTTTCCATGCTTCTCTAACTGAGACATTATAGACACTGCACTGGCAGCAGCTTCTGCTGCACCATAATGCAGGTCACCTTTCCCAGCACACCAGATCATTTGCTCATCCAGTGCAGACTCATTGACTCTAATCATAGATAACACTGATTGTTTCAAAACATCTTGCATTCAGCATCCGTTTTATAGAAGGTAAATACACCATGGAACAAAAAACCCCATTAAATAAGTTACAATTAGTGTCAGAGGAAGACACTAGTGAGAAATGTTTCCTTCCTTTGCATCTGTTAATCTAATACTTCCAACTCCAAACCTGCTTAAAAGTAATCTTCTTATCTTCCTTCAGACTACAACAACGAAGGCATCAGCCCAAACAGTACCTTAATGAGTGTTGGTGGGGGCTTGGCAGCAGTAAGAGCCACTCCATTGGTAAGACTAGGGGGCAGAAGAGGTGGAGGTGGCAGTGGCGGAGGTGGCTGCTCCGGTAGGAAAAGAGTTTCACTGGAATCTGTGCTGATCTGCAACTGGGATGAACCCTGCAGGGACAGAAAAAGGCACAATGAATATACACAAGAGGAGGGAAATAGTTTAACAGAGTGCAGGAAGTACCCACTTAGAAGGAAGGTGCACAGGCTTCAAATCTTTAATCAGATTCCTTTAACCCACACTTCAGTTATCCCTGAGAAGCAGCACAACTTCTTAGGGCAGAAAATGAAACAAAATCCACCACCTGGATCTCCCAGCATTTCCTGCTGGGATCAGTTGCACACAGGCTGTATCAACGGCTGCCCACTTCCCCATAAGGCAGCACCAAGGAGTTTTGTGAATAACTGGAGGAGGACATCACTGACATCACACGGAGCTAAGATCCCTTGTGAAATCTCACAGACTTAGGGAAGCCTCAGTCTCACTTTTTAGGCTCCTCTGCCACAAATCAGCATGAAGGTCCAGGGCACGGCAGGAGGCCTCCATGTTCTCACCTGAGCTAGTGATGTACCCGTGGAGCTAGAGAGAGGCTCACAAATCCGGGAGTCCATCGGCGACGGGACAGACCCTTGGGACTCATGGCTGGCTGGCTGTTCTGGGGAGAGGGCATCACTGCTGTCCTCGTCAAAGGAGGAATTGTCTGCAACCTTTGGGTAGTTCACCTGTCCAACTAAAAACACAAACATCAACCGTGGTCTGTAATGTTGAATAAGAAACGGCTTTGCTTGACATTAGATGTTTCACAAAGACAATACTGGCATGGGAAGAGTTGTGCTTAAAGCACCAACTACAAATGAGGGAACAGAGTCCCAAGCTGGATCAGGTTTGTATTTACATTCACTATCTATCAGTACAATAAAATTATGTGGGCTGAGATGAACCATTTCCCTTGCTTCCTAGCCAGGCAAGATCAGCAAGTGTAAGAAGAGATACTCAGGTCTGCGCAAACCCAGCTCTGTGGCGTGGCTTATTTCATTATCATCTGGCACCAAAGAAGAAGACTGGACAACATAAGGTTGAGCCATGGCTTCTTTGGTGTTCATCCTGTATGGTGGAAGATAGACCCTCACTTGGATTCTTCTGTCTTCGAAGACAGAATCCAAAATAGTCCTCTAGTCTTACAAGCAACAAGGGTTATGGATTAAGTGGTGGCTCTGGCTACTGTTAGCATTTCTGTCCATCTACATGCCCAGTAGATAAATTCACATGAGTGTATACTTGTAATGTACAAAGGTTTTTTTACACTACATCCTCTCAACCCTGCTAAGCAGGGAAATATTGTCATTTGCACCTAAAATCAAGAGGAATCCAGAGACGTACTTTGCTCAGTCAGAAGGAAGCCACATCTGTTATGCTTCAGTTCACAAGTTTACCCTTCCTCAACTACTTCTTGTACAATAGTGAAGCCAGGCTCTCTCACAATACTGTCCTTTTCCTTTTTTATGGAAAGTATTTAGTCTTGCTCACAGTTGTGTCCCATTTGTCTTTACAGTAGCTGTGCATGTTTGAGGGGATGAATAACCACAGACACACAGACTGCTCAGTCTGGGGAGACAGGAAAGAGCACTGCTGAGGCAGTGGGAAGGTTATTCCTCAGCATTCCTTTCAGCCCTTGGAATGGCACTGGCATGATTTACATCTGTTCTGGTTTATTTTTAAAGGGGTTGAATCCTCTGAAGTTTTTGAGTTCACAGACATCTTTTGTTTCATCACACCTGTTTATATTCTGTCTCTCCTCCTGATGTAAGTCAGTGGGTTCTCCCTAACCAACGTTGTTGACATGTTATACTGAGAGAAGGATTTTAAAGAGACAATCTTCAACAGTCTTTCAAATCTCTAGGCTATACAAATGCTTTCATATTACTCTGGAATGTCCACATTCCCTACAATTTAATGTCTTCATAGCATTATCTGGGCCAGAGGGAGATCTGCTTTTCCAAATCCTTGGGCTGAAAGCCTGTGATTCTGGACCAGGAAAATGAGACCAGCCATGGGACTGCACTCTCCTAGACATGCAGGTGAATTGATGGATAACCACAACCACATGTGGGAAATGCCCTCCACAAAGATTCTCCTCTGACCTTACCAATAATAGCTTCCTTCAGGCTCGATTCCACAGGCAAGATGTTCTTCTCCACCAGCTCCATGGGCCCTGGCCTCTGCGCTATCTTCTCATTGAGGTCATCTGCCAGTCTGGCTCTCTTCAGCTTCAGCTGCTTAGCCTGCAAGGAGGGTTCAGCTGAGGTCTCTGTTTGGGTAAAGTAAATAAAATGGCATCAATCCAACAATGGTCAACCCATGCCCTTCAGCAGTATTTTAATTCTATTCAGAAAGGTAACTATAGATAACAGTAGGTAACTGTACAGAAAAATAGTTGATAGGTAACAATAGATAACAATGCACTACAAAGATATGAAGATGTTATGCATATTTAAGTTATATAGGTAACTACAGTAGCCCTTATGACAAATTCAGTGTTCTCAAACTGATGTCATCCAATTCTCGCTCTTTTCCTCCTGATTGTGCCCCAAGCTTGGTGCTCAGTAGCAGCATAGCACTCCCTCTCTGAAGATGAGGTTCATTACTAATCAGATCAAATCTGCCTCACTCCCTCTTGGATATTTTACAGTGTCTTCCCTTAATAGAAGAGCAATCCATGGTCATTCTATTTCATTGTTGCTCAGCTACACAAAACTACATCATTTGAATTCCCACAACAGATTTTTCTGAGAATAATCTCTGAGCAAGCAGAGTTGAACCCCTCCCAAGGAATCATGCAACAGGCCTGCTCTCAAGTGGAAGGAAGCTATGAAGGTCACTGGCAAAACAGAAAGCTGTTAAAAAGGTAGTTACAGTAAAATTTATTGTTGATGTTTTCATATTCAGCACTTGCCATACCTTCCAGAATGTGCATCCTCACCAGCTCTGATCTCTCTGGCCGGGACCGGATTTTGCGTTTCAGATAGTCCTCTGTCTGTAGCAAAAATAGATAAGCAAGAACCAACTTTCAGCTTATCAGACATAGGAGTGAGATAATCTTGCACAATGAAAAGAAACAACTGTCTTTAGCTGTTACTGAGATCTAAATAAGCACAAAACAGAGAAGGTACCTATCTCCTGTCCCAGAGCACCTAGAGAATGAGCTGATTCTAAAGAAGAACGTCTACTGTAATTACCTCAGTCAACTGTGCAATGCTGCATCACAAAACAGAAACTGTGGAGGACTTCCTCAGGGGCTGAAGTCCTCTTTTCCCATTGTATGCAGCACCACTAACTTGTGTCAGGGTAACATCCATGAGATTTCTTTTTACATTAAAATGCACTGGTTCTGTTCTCAAAAATACTTCCGTGTACTGCAGGCATTCAGGGCTGACTTGTGGTTTGGGCGTACTCTTTATGTGATTCAAGATATGTTATTTGTTAAGCTAAAGATCCCATGCAGTCCCTTGGGGGGCAGAATCGAAATGCTGTGACATGGCTTATTTCACTTCCAGAGCTGCTCTTAGCTCTGTCTTTGGAGAAAGCGCTATGGAGCAATGTGCAGAGATAACCCTGACAGGCTGACTCTTTACACTGCTCAGGAATGGGAATCTAGAAGCAGCAGGTAATAGACTGGTAGCTACTGGACATCAGGATGGGCCTTTAGAGAAAGTAAGTGTTAAATTCGGTCAGAAAACTGCACCACAGTTGCTCAACTGCCTACATAAAAATAATACCTTAATAAGGTTTTAGGAAAAAAAGAGAAATAAGCAAAAGCCCTTTCTTTGGTCACTGGTCAAAATGTGAAGTCCCCTGTTGCAATCTTTCCACAGCTTAAAGGACCTCCCTTAGAGGTCTTAATCACAGCTGTTATTTTTTTACTTATGTTGCTTTCACTTCTAAAACAAAACTTAGTCATAACAAGTTTCATTCTACTGTAGACTAATCAGAAAAAAATATCCCCAGAGGCCTTCTGAGGAATGGAAATTATCAAGAAACTCCCCAGTTAGAAAAGTTGGCACATGAAATATGTTGCTTAGCTTTCTCTTTCTGTAGAGCCAGAAATCTGTGATATCAGTGTCACAAGATTCTGGGAGGATCCTCTCAATTCAATTTTCAATTCTTCTAGTCTCCTAGGTAAAAACTGCATGTGCAGGTAATAGAGAAACTTTCCTCAAAGGTGGAACTGAGCTCCACATGATAAGAGCATTTAATAGCATTTAAGGGCAAAACAAAAACCATAAAAATAAAAATGTCAGGTGTGTGGACAGTGGGGAAGAAGAATATCAGTCACTTCCAGAAAGATGACTCTAGAGAATATCCAGGCACCATATTCAACGGGCTTTAGGCACAACTAGTTCACTGAGGGTTAACCAGAACACCCCATCCAATACACCTCTGGACTACAGAAAGCTGTATTACATCCAGAATATGAACAATTCCCTTCTGCATCTCATTAACAGCTACAGGATGCCCAAAACACAAGACATACTATTCCTGACTTTCCCAAAACACTAAGCATTATATTGCATCTTACCCTGGCCCGCTCCAAACTCTTTCTTTGTTCATGAAATGCAGCTGGACTTTTCAGAGCTGTGGAGAGGAAAAGCATTTAGAGAATGAATTAGAAGGATGGAAGTTCTCTCACTGCACAACCCTTCAGGCCATCTAGGTTAACACATGGAAGCAACTGCCTCCTGCATCTTCCAACCCACTGAGGCAGATCTCCAGCTGGTACAAAGCAATGGGAATTGCCATACTCCATCTGACAGCACAGGGACACAGGAACTGATCTGAAATCTCTGTGGGCCACTCTGGATTCTAATATAGATACACTTCTACTCCAACTAATCACTGTTCCAAAAGCTGGGTCCAAGAACATGATTCAAAAACAGGCCCCCAAAAATGCCTTTTACAAGCTTCAACAGATAGTAAGATATCCAGGACCCTTACGGGAATGGCTCTGAAACACTGAAGAGGTCAAACGGCTGGAAGGATGTGGGACAATGCTAATGAACTGTAAATCCCCTTTACTATCTTTTAATGTCAAAGGAAGCTGTAAGTCTTTCCTGAATCTGCACCTGTGTTTTGTGCACATGCAAGGACTGGCTGAAAATCCTGCAGATCCAAAGGACACATATACTGCTCCCTGTGAGAGAAAATACCGTGAGAACAGGGACATTTGGAGAGAAAAGTACATCTGTCTATTGACAGAAGAGCACAGCTTGAGAAATTAATTTCAGCTCTCCACAGCACAGACCTTCTCATCCCCTCAGGCCTTGTTTAAAGCCAGAGCCAAAATGGATCAGGTTTTAAGAAACTGATCCTCTGCTGTCCAGGACCACACTAACCCTGGAGGAATCTCTCACTCTGCCTGGCTCCTTGGGAGCACACAAAGCTCACGTCCCACAGTAAAACCAGAGGGTGGGGGGTGATGGTGTCAGTAGCTCCTCAGAGTTTCCCTGAAGCTGCAAGTAGCTTGTTTTTTTAAGAATAGACTGCACTGTGGTTTGTATTAAGAATTAGCTGAAGGGAGCATAATAATTTCTTTTCATATTTCTGAAATACCCATATGGTAAACTGTCTGAATTACCATCGAACTAAACAGAAAAGTTAAAGAACTTCAGCTTTAAAGATAAGTTGCAAGTCTTTTGAAGAAGGAAAACTAAGCTCACAGAGTTAGTAACTCCAAAGTTCCCTCTAGGTCCTGTGAAAAATAGTCTGCTCATATTATTTTTCACTTAAGACCAGTGATTAAGTATTTCTCAAATATAAGTTCATAATGAAGACTCAAAAGACCAAAAATATAAAAGCCCCTGCATAAATGCAATGTAAGAAACTACTTCTAATGCAAGTGAAGCCTTCCACGTCCTTTCCTACAGAATGAAATGGCGTAGCCACAGAAGTGTTAAGACATGTTCTGTGAAATAGAGAGTCCTTCTGATGCCATGATGATTTTTTGCCTTTTCTTTTATATACGTTTTATATAACTTTTATGTAGTCTCAGTGTTCCTAGCATGCATACTTGTAATTCCTTAAGTCTGATAACTTAGCATAGTCCTAGTATTTTGTTAGGCTGAGAGATGAAACATCCTAAAGGCCTTGTAGCAGGAGTCTGGAAAGCTCTACACCATCTTGGGAGACCAAGGCCCCCTCACTAACATATCCTATAAACAAAGATTTGGCCCATCCAGGGGGGAATTCCTCAGATAGGGGAATATCACGCCATTCATCCAGGCCACCCGCTGGGGCACTCTTGTTAGATAAGCTGATTTGTAGGGTCTATAAATTGTACACAGGATCTGCCCTGTGTGTGCACTGCAGCACATCCCCCCTTGGCCAAGGGTACACCAGAAGGATCCTTATTAAAGTACGGAGGTAAAAATCCCTTAACCCTTAACTGTGTCTGGTTCTCAATTTTTTAAGGGAAAGGCATCACCTCTAGGTTCACATCAATGAGCTAAGAAATAGAATTTAGTCCACATGGCAGGAACTCTGAACATGCCAGGCATCATAGATGGGGTCTGGACTACAAAAGTGAATAAAGAATAATTTGTAGAGTAAATGAACAACATCTGAAAACCTCAGTGAGTGAGTATATAGACCCCTACAACAATGAGGCAAATAGTTCCTGCTCAGACTAGTTGCATAAATCTGGTTACAGAGAGAAATCACCAGAGAAAGTTACACAAGCTGTGAAATGCACTTTGAGATGAACCAACGAGATATGGTCGGGACATTGTTTTGCAATAACTACAAAAGTAATGCAAAAAGCTTCCCCATCTAGCTGAGGCACCAACAAGGCCTCAGCTGATGCCTGCAATAAGGTGTCCTGAGCAGTCTGACCATGGCACTTCAATGAAGAGCAAGGAACAAACAATACTCTTTTCAAGTGAGCTGCTTGTGAATACACACGTGCTTGAACCTGAATGCATTTTCCTTTCATTGTGTGCATCTGTCATGGGTTGCAGTGCAAAATGTAATGAAAAAAAAGGTATGTATTCCATCACCATCTGTTGGAATTGGGGTGATGGGGTGGTGTAATCTTCTGTTGATAAGCCAGCTGATAAGAAACAAGCAGGAGCAGTTTCCTTATCTCTTCCATGACCCATCCTCCCTCCAGGGATAGGTCTTCTGCTAATGGGCCATTGAGTCCACTGATAAAATCCCATCATCCCATTGGGAAATGCTCCAGCCAGGGAAGGAACCAAGCCCCTCTACCTGGATAAAAACCTGAGACTTGGAGCACCAAGTCAGCCTTTTCCACTGGACTCCCAGAGGAAGAACAGGCCCATCCATCACCACTGGACCTTCAGCAGAGGGCTGCACCTTTCTGCAGGATCACTGCTTCAACAGAGCCACAACTGCCACTCCAGGAGGGCTGCAGCTACCATTGCAACTGGACGGCTACCAGCACCCAACAGGGTGTCAGGTTGTATTCTGACTCTGCCAGTGGGTTTGTTTGTTTTGTAATACTGCATGCTTGTTTTATTTTAGTTCTTCCAATAAATATCTGTTATTCCTATTCCCATATCTTTGCCTGAGAGCCCCCTTAAATGCAAAATTATAATAATTCAGAGGGAGGGGGTTTACGTCCTTCATTCCAAGGGAGGCTCCTGCCTTCCTAGGCAGACACCCGTCATTAAACCACGACAGCATCTCACAGAAAAGCAGAACAAAAGCTCAGGTCCACTGGGCAAAGACAGCAAGCAGCATTTAAATCTGCATAAACATCTATCCTGGAGACAAGTGAAGCAGGATTCATCTTGACTCTTCAAAAGCTCTCTACCAGAATGTGCAGACACAGCAGTAATTCCTTACTCTCCCCTTCCTTCCTACCTCTGCTGTCAGTACAAGGCAGCAGATGAACTTTAAGTGACATTTCCCTGACCACAGCTAATGGTCAGAAAAGTCAACTGCAGGAGTTCATCTGGTGTCACAGGTAGTCCAGGAACACACTTGCATACAGAAGAACAATGGAAGAAAAGAATCCCTGAATAGGAAAAAAGAAAAGCACATATGCATTTAATAGTAAGTAACGCAGGGCTGCAACAGGAATAATCTGGTAAAGAACACTTTCAGTCTCTCATGACTAGTCCTCTGGAAACGTGCACTGGGATGTAGCTCTCTGGGCTGGCAACATGACAGAGAACTTCATATTTGACCTCTGAAAATGTCAAGAGGGCACAAATCCTTCACTGCTTCCCTCAGCAATCTAAGATGAGGTTGATATGTCAGATTAGGGTGTCTATTGTAAACTCATACTTCATTTGAAGTTAACTAATCCTTGCACATCTTTTGGCTTTGAAATGACTACTCTAGCCCAGAGCTGTGGAGCAACTCTGTTAACTGTACTAGAGCAAATAAAAAAAAGGAAAAATATAATCCTATGAAGAACTCTGAAGCAATAAGGCTCTGGGTGAGCTCTAAAGGAAACCCATAGTGCAGCTATGCCCCTTTTCCAGCTCCTACCAGTGCCCTTCCTGGCCTCTTAGCACTGATCCCTGCAGAACTGTTCCTGTGCCTCATAACCCAGCTGGATCACTCACCAGAGTGCTGCTTTATCCATTCCATTCAAAACTACCATACTGACAAAGCTCTGCCGTTCTCAGCCGTGTCAGCTCTGCTGGCTCGTTCTGGCAGCGCATGTGAATGAGTGGCTGAGCTGGTGGAGCAGAACCTGGACCAACCAGGGGTGTGGGGCAGCATTCCCACTCTGTCCACAGCTCTTAGGACCTGAAGCATCAGATATAACCACAGATGGTTAGGGATGAAGAAACTCCAATCACCTGATGCTTTCTGACTGCTCAGCCTGCGTAAAATACGCTAAACTATTCCTTACAGTAGTTTGTCTAACCTGTTTTTGGAGGCCTCTTATGAAAAAATGTACTATTATTGCAGAGAAATTACCCTAGTACAGAAATGTTTTTACTATTTAAAAATCTTTCTGAATGTCTAACGTATATTTCCCTTCCTACAATTTATACTCTTTGTTCCCCACCTTACCTGCAAACATTACAGAGAACGATTTATTTTCCTCCTCTTTGCATTTATCCCTTTTGAAAATTTTGGTTCTCCTACAATCTTCTGATATATAAAATGACCAAAGGCAGTTGCTTCAACCTTCCCTTGCAGATAACATTATCCAGAACTTCGCTTGTTTAGTCTCTTTTGGACTCCTTCCAGTTAAGCTGCATTTTTGTTGAAGCCTAGCATTCAGAATTGGGTACATAATCCAGCCTGGGCTTTATTGGCTGTTACAGAGTTAAATGATAATTCAGTAAAACTTCCCAGCCACATGTCCCAGCCAGTTTGCCTTTTTTGTGTACATAAAACAAACAACATTCACTTGTGTTTGTCTCACGATCCACTAAAGGTCTCCAATCCTCTTCTGCAGAGCTGGTACCAAGCCAACCACTCTTCATCCTCAATTCAAACCACCAACTAGGCGTTACAAAATGTAGACATTCTGCCTTTTTCTTTCATTTTATTCCAATAGTTGTTGGCTTCTCCAAACATTGTGAGTCCCAGTCCTGTCCTCCCCCCAGTCTACTAACCTGGAGCCTAATAAACATGCAGACTGTTCCTTTGGTTATATCAAATCACTGAAAATACTGAATCATGTCAAACACTGATTTTCTCCCTTTCCATCTCACCCAGCAACCCTGCTCAACTCAACCTCCCAGTCTGACACCAAGCCTTTATTCCAATCCTGTTCCCTCTCGAGTTGCATAGGCAGCTTCAAGTAGTCCCAGCTTGTTTCCAAAAACATTTGGCAAGGCTGTTTCAAGCACCTTACTAAACCTAAGAAGTGCAAAAACACATTTAACAACTTGAATTCCCTGGGAAGCATTTCAACAAATACTTAGTTTGCTGGTAGATCCAACTGCAGTAATGATCTCTTTTTTCCCACTTTTCCATGTCTCACGTGTTGCTGCCTTGCCACTGATGCTCCAGTTGTACTGCATAGAGAGTTCTACTACAAACCTGTTGCCATAAATTATCTTCTGTACCTCTCCATGGCACTTGCCTCTCTCCAAACTTAACTTGAATCCTTGATCTAACTATTCAGCCACCTTAGAGTGAGCCCTGATAAGAACAGAGTGCTGCCAGAGAAAAAAAACACTGAACGTGGCAAACTACAACAACAGTATGAGCTGTTGGGTTTTTGTTTTCCACTGTATGCAGAAAAGAAATAATTCACAATGGAGAAGTAAGTTCCGCAACACCCAATTTCAGTTAGGTTACCTCCTGCCTGCCTTTTGATTTTATTTCTACCTGATATGTACATAGCATTTTCAGCCTCAGTAACCTGCAGTTCCACTTTCTACCCTCGTTCCTGTACCTAGGCCTGGGACAAAGCATGTCAGCCCTCGGTTATGCTGACAAAACCGTCTGTGGACTCAGATCACAGTTGTTTTGAAAGAGTTATTTTAACCTGGATTGGTATGCTGGTTTACAGGACAGCTCCACAAATAATAGTGTCAGCAAAGCTGAGCACAACTGCCCTGCCAGACAAAGTCAGAAAAGAGAGACTGAGTTTAAGGCCAGCACTGCAGCAGGAGCCCCATCCTGCTGAACCACAGCTCCCACATCTTCAAATTGCTCCATCCACTACAGGAAAACAGCCTGGTGTTACAATCAGCCCCACAAGCACTAAGAAAAGCTCAGTGACAGATGTGACAACAGCATCACCAATGGGGCTTGGACAGCACAGTCCAGCAAGTGACCTCCACTGAGCTGTTCACACTTTTGTCCCACACAGACAACTGTGGCAGCTTGTAGCATCTGCTGTTAGAAGGATGAGTTTTACCCCTCGCGTTAGGTGACTGACAGCAGGACTTGATTTTCCTGCCACAGTCAGGCTGGCTAGCAAGGATCTCATGAAATTCCTTCCATAGGCATCCTATATCTTTAGTCTCTCTGCTGCCTGTTGTGGAGCATTTTGATGCTTCCTCTCTGAAATTCCTGAAGCATTAGCATCTTCGTGGTCACACCCTTAGCTACCATGAGAAACCTCCCTGCACATCAATGATGCAACTGTTCCGTGTCTCCACCCTGCTTCAAAAATATTGCAGCTATACATTGCAATTGTGTTCTTTCATCTGACACCCTAAAACCAGCAGCACACAAGACCATCTACACTGACCATAGCTTTCAAAGCCCAGAAATGAAAGTTGCTAATCTTCAAAGCAATGTATGAATTCCTATGAAACAGGGTGCAATGCCTGAGTTCAGTGTTCCCCCAGTCCAAGCCACATTTTGCAGATGGTAAAGTGTGAATGAATCACAGAACCACAGAATGATTTGAGTTGGAATAAACCTTAAAAATCATGTAGTTCCAACCCCTCTGCTATGGTTGCAGGGACACTTTCCACTAGACCAGACTGCTCAAAGTCCCATCCAGCCTGGCCTTGAGACACTGCTGCTATAAGCAACAGAATGAACCAAGGCTCAGGAATCAAATCCAAATCTTCAATAAAACAGCAGAGACAAAAAGCTGGGCAAAATGGCCCAAACATTTCTGTTCAGGATTTACCCCACAGTGCAAAAAAACCGATTTTAGCCATGCAAAGCTTTCGAATATATTCACATGCCGACCCTCGAGTTCCTGTTACCTAGCATGAGCAATAAGTGGAATCAGAACCAGAGTGAGACACTCTAAGAATGAAACACAGCAGGGGAAGGGGACTGACTCAACTGTTGAGAAAAAGAGGTCAAAACACCCATACACCCTGTATTTGCTTATGCAGCTGACAGAGGACACTGAGGTTTGCACAGAACTAAACACAGGGAAGAAAAAAAGGCAAAAGAATCTGCACAGCTCCTCATAGCTCACGTGTTTTGTGGGAAGCAGAGGCTGCAAAGCCTTCTGAAATCAGTAAATCACTACTCAAGGCTATCAGACTTGTAGACTGACAGAGGAGAGGAAGAAGATTAGCTTTCCTCGGCCATAGTATTTAGCTCATCACAGAAAACAAGGTGATATTTGCACTGCAAATCAGTTGGTAGAGACAACATACAATGTTTGTAGAAAGACTACAGCTAAATTCAGAATACTGAGGCAAATACTTTGCTCTTCAGTTAGACCCATTCCTAAAGGAAAGGAAAAATCTTCCTTTGCTATGACAAAGAGAAGCTTGTGTCATGTCCAAACCCAACATCAGACATACTGATTTAACTCAGAATGGCAGAAGGTCTTCTGCTGCAGCTATTCACCCCTGCTTTCAACCAAATTCTGGCTTCTCTCTCTTGTTTACTATGCTTTCGTAAAAAGATGAGATAAAGTGCTGCAAATAGGCTCGATGACTTCCGCTGTTGGTTGAGGGCGGGGCTCCCATTCGTACGATTCGCTACTAGACACAGAGCTTGAACCACAGAGCAAGGCAGTTAGCACTTTCTTCCTCCCTTCATCTTCACCCCACCTTCAAAAAACATTTCTCGATGAGTGGAAGAAAAAGGTATTAAAAAACTGGGTCACATGCACAGAAGGGGTTGTCATCTTGCCAGTGGGGTATTGTCAAAGAGCTGCTGTGTGCTGCAGAAATATGAAAAGGGGCTGGAGAATAAGAGCTGAGAGAAGAGAGATCTCCATCGGCATCCTTTTCTCCATTTGCAGCTCTGAGGAGTTTCTCATCCAGTATACAGATCTGATCATACCTGAGAATTCTTGATACCATACTTCAACACTGGTAAATCACCTCGGATTAAGGCAAAAATATGAGTATCAAGTCAAGGATAAGAAAAGAAGCCACTACTGGTAAATTGTGGTTATTCAAATCCCAAAATACATAAACTCAGAAAATTAAAAATCAAGACTAACCTAAAAAGTCAATGCAAATAGAAACGCATCTCTGGCACTCAAACAAATGCAGCTTGCCCTTCAGTGACACCCTTCAATGAGAATGTTACTGTGATTGAAGGATTATGAGTGTTCCTAGTCCCAACAATAAGAAAGGCTGGAAGACTCCTCCCCACATTGCTGCTGTTGCCAGCACTGCCAAAGCACACCACTACAGATACAGCGCTGCAGCTTCACCGAGTCTTCCCCAGTGCTACTCCAGTCAACAGAGACACACACAGAAAACAGCAGCCAAATGAAGTTCTTGGTTAGTCACCAGATTGTTTGGAGAGCCCCAGGCTGCTGTGGAAGCCAGAGCTGAGGTTCTGCCTCCCTGACACCCTGCCTCAGAAAGCCATCCCTTCTCCCGGGTCAACATTCTGAACCTGCACAGCGTACCAGCTCATGCAGCGGTTTTTCCCAAAAAGAGCCGCTTTGGAGCTCCCTGCACTGGGCTTGCCCTGGCTGCTGAAGCACACAGGCAGGAGGAACTGTGGAACTGCCTCAGCTCAGCTCACCATGGAGACACTCACCAGCTGCGCTGCTTCCAACGCCTGCAGCAGGCATCTCTCCAGAGCCCACTTTCAGCAAGACTGCCAGGAACTTTAGCACAGCAGTACCCCACTGATGATGCAGCTGAGGTTTAAGACTTTCATTAATCGTATGAAAAGCCTGAAGTATAGGTTTGTCACAGTAAACATGAAATTACTGGCAGAAAGGGCTAAGATTTTTCCAAGGCCCTGAGTTAATTTAAAATCTAACATATGTGCAATTTCTCAGAAAGTTCATCTTCTTTAGAAGCAAAATAGAAATTGTCACCCATGGTAACAGTTATCAGATCTGTGGATGACTATGGCTATGGCTTCGTGTCAAAAAACATTTACAGCAAATACAAATATAATCTACTCCATCTATCTCCATTAACTCTTGGCATTCAAAAGACATTACCTAAATCCCAAAATCAAAAATAGAAAAAGGCAAAGCTTCATTACAATCAGGATTATACAACCTCCAAACTGAAAAGGGAAACAGAAACTTCTATCAGGAACCGTTTGACCCATGCATTCGTGGACCAGACTTCATGCCTGTTTCTTGTACGGATAATTGACCTTTGCAAACTCTTTTGATAACCTCCCAGAGTGCCCAGGGTGGGAAAGGGATGGCTACACAAAAAGGAGACACCATTGCCAGATAACAAGTAAGAATGAAGCTAAGATAACTGTGGGAACACAAAGGGAAAGAACTGTATTGTCTATCACTTTAGTCCCCTGAATTATTACATTTCTCTTGCAACTGGCAGAGTTAAATCTTCTATCATGGACCAAATGCAGCCCACCAAACACCTGAGTGTGGTCTTCCTTTTACAGCTTCAGAAAGGGCAAACAGCACACTTCCATTCTACCATAATGAACTTTATTACTCCAACCATGTCTTATTAATCACAGGTCATATAAAAACATGGAAAACCCACTCAGACAGATATCTAAGAATACAGACAAAGCAGATGCAGTTATTAGTCCTCTGATAATGAGACTCTCAGCTAAAATGTACAGGCAGCCTTCTACACATAAAGCCTGAAGGCTTTGAAATTGTGCTCCAAGAAAAATTATCAAAGTAATATAAAATAACCAGCAAATAATTCCTGGGAGACAAGTTACAGGTATACAATCAAATTAAAATAAAACCAGTTACAGATTTCTGCGGAACACGCCAGAAACAGAAAAGATGTAGAGGACAGCTGCAAGTGTCCTCTACCTTTTTTTTATTATTATTATTATTTTACAATACATGCTTAATGTTGCTGTCTTACTCTCAGAGCATGACACTGAGTATATTAAAAGTCTAGCTCTGTATGGAGTAACAATAGTTACAGTCCATATATATGATTTTTAACTCCTTGTCCTAAACGAAGTTACAGTTCCAGCTTAAAAGCATGAAAGAGAAGCACTTGCCAATGTGCAAAACAGCAGACATAAGATGGCAGGGAAATGAAAATTTGTATTTTTGCTTTGCAACTATAAATAGATTCCATAAAACTACAGGAATGTCACTACAAAGATCTGATATGTAAGGTGGTGAGAGAATGATGACGCGTTACGTAGCAGGAAGAGATATTTCGGGGTGTTGAAGCAACGGGTGTAGCTGCAGCTCGAATAGAACACACCACAACCTTGAAACATCGGCTGTGTAGCCACACTGCAACAGTTCCAAGTCAGCAGAACTCCACTCAGGCACAGTAGTTCATCTATCCTGGCCCTTATGTAGAAGATAAAATATATCTGAGGCATGAAGAATTGCCCCTGAAGTCACCAGCATGATGGCAGAACAGCTAGAACAGGCCATGAAAAATTCTGCACCTGTAGAACTGTCACGTTCCAACAGCTTGCTGCCTCTCCTCTCTCTGACAAACACAGAAAGATGCTCTGACTTCACAATTAACAGTTAAACAATTTATAGAACATTTTCTTTTGCTTGTTTTATTTCTGACATTTAACATGTTCTACTGTAGCTATTGTATGTAACAGGAATGTAAAGGTTGATTATATACTCAACTGACAGGTCTCCTTCAACTAGCACACATACACTAAATCAACAAGATTCCTAATAAGAAATAAGAATAAATAAGAAAATATGAACATAAATATTAATTATAAAACCATGCAGCAATAAAGCTAGGAGTGCATCATTTCCAAGTATTTATAAAACTACTTTTTACAAAACTGATATGTGGTTAGACTGCCAGGTAAAGGCTAAAGCAGAAATAGCATTTTTAGCAACCATACACAAACACAAGTGTGGATGTATGGCCAAATCTTGAGGTTGAGATGTTGAAGTCTAAAGACATGATGTAACCTTAGAAACTCACATGAGGCAAGCACTTTGCTTCCTGAATTCAGTATCTCAAAGATCCTTGCATTTTTGTAATGGCAGCTGTGCTGGATGCAGAAGACCAGCTACTACAAGCTTTGTCTAGAAGATGATCAACACTGCCAAACATAGCATAACCTGTGCTCTGTACTCTTAAATCCCCAGCTGTCTCCAGTAAACAGCAATAATGCCTTTAGAATTCATTCTAAGCAATGTCTCACAGACTCCCAAAAATGCAAATACTGCATTTTAGTTTTATAACAAATTACATTTTTTCCACTAACCTTGTGACTAATAAAAAATGCAGCTAGTGATATGAAAGGCCTAAGGAGATGAGAGTCATTAGACTGCCTGCTGTATTACAGTAATTTCTAATCATGTGACATGTTAATATAGAAGCATGGCACACTCCCCTCATGGAGTCTGAGGAGAAAATACACTCTTGTACTCTGAAATATGCTGGAGCATCCAGCAGGCTGCACGCCCCTGCACCAGAGTGTTGGTAGCACAGACCTAGAGCATGGAAACACCTCAGCACCTGTTAAAGCAGTCCCATTAGAATCTCCATGCACTAATTCCATCCTCTTTGGATTTACACACAGTCATGTTCTGCATCCCAGAACACAAACATACAGAGGAGTTGGATGTGGGCACAAAAACCGGCAAACCTCAGATACACTGAAGTGAAAAAGAAGGTCCTGGAAATTCTCAGCCTATACAGCAGCCTCCTTCAGCTTTCAGTGCAGGCAATGCCCTTTTCAAAGGATGCCTTTGTCATTTTTCAGAGACTGATGCAGCACTACTATAGAGAAACACAAGGCACATTCCCAGAAATTATCTACTTCTTCTTCACCTGCTTGGATAGATGTGATGGTCAAAACAGCTTTCCTGCAGGACTGTGCCATATGACCTTGCATTCTTGCCTGTGTTTAGTGTTTGCAGCCAGAAGCCAAAGATCACAATCCTGATGGATAAAACAAGCAGCATGTGAAGCTTTAAATCTTGCAAAAGAGAAAAAGAGTCACATATTTTGCATAACAGAGTATTGCTACATTTGCCAAACATCTTTCCCCTAAAACTTTTTGCTGTTTTAGTTAAGATACTTTCCACATAACTTTCTACTCAGATGTGCACTAGCTACTGTTTTAAACGCTCCTCAATAGAGAAAAATGTGGTGTTTAATATTCCCCCCCAAAAACCTTACAATAGCTGCAACCTTTAAATTTGACACAAAAAAATGACAGCATCTGACTGTTCTTCCACAGAACAACAGAGTTCAAAGAGTTGAGCACAGACAGCAGGTTTTGTTTAACTAGTATTTTGTGAGGACATGAAGATGAAAATAATCTCTGCACAGCTACAAAAAAATGCAAATAGCAGAAAGGCTTGTCTATTTGCACTGTTAGAAAATAGGGCAAAAGCTGAATAAATATAAAAACTCAGCTCTCCTTTTTTCAAGATACAGTCATTCTAGCTCAGATCACAGGTATGTCAGCTGCAGGTGAAGACTTGCTTCCCCACCATTTTTCTAAGGGCAATTGAGAATTTTAAACTTGAACTAATGAATCCTGCTACGAGTAAAAGGTTACGCGAAGTGGTAACAGAAAGCAAGAAGAATTAATGAAGCAGAAAATGCAATTATTTTTAATTCTCTTTCACTGCCTAGAAATGCTTTATTTCTTACTACAATAGACTAATCTTTCAGTGGAGCAAAGCCTCACTGTAGGTGGCTGGTGGGTTGGGAAGGTTAAGTGAGATTAAGTGTACTTGGTAAAAAAAATGTTGAAACATTTGCCTTTCCACTCTACTATATAAACAAAATTCCACATAGGACAAAGTAAGCAATTCCCAGTTCTGCTATGAACAAGCACAGCAGGAGTAGCATGACTCTCACTCTCACTTTAAGGTGACACAAACATGTCATCTCCCACTCCTCATATCTACAGTGTCCAAAAACCTCATGTTGATGGAAGCCTGCAATGAATTTTCTCTTTTAGGGCACCAATTTGCAGAATAAATTTTATGTGGGGTTTAGATTCAGTGAGGAGAACTACAGGTACCAATGGGAGTTTGCACACTTACACAGCTTGCAATGTAAAACAAAACCTTTCACTTCTCCCATACTTGGCTGACGGATTTTTCCACGGCTGTTTGCCTCAAGATATACAGGAACTGATCTGTATCACAGGCTAATCTAAAGGAACATGTAGGAAAGCACAGAAAGACCAAAACAGAAACAAAGCCCATGCTGAGGAAGTGACATCCACACTCTGGATGTGAAGGTGAATTGGAGGTGTGGTGCCAGACAAGCTGTAGTCTGGTCCCATGGGCTGAATGCATATTAGCTCTAGGCAGAATATTTTCCACTGTACTTTCATTCCAATTTAATCTAGCTCTCAAAGTTCATTTTATGGTGCAAAGCAAGGCACAGTAGACAGGTGCAATCAGGAGGTTTACTTCAAAAACACATTCCTGACACAAGCTGTAATACAGATAGAACTGCAACCATCACAGTGCTCTCAAGATTGTTAAGACTCTCCAGATGGAAAATTAAGGAAAGAAGAGAAGCCAACCATGTGACATGGAAAGAGCACTCAGGCTCCTTTAGTTCAGCACCAAACTATCCTCTGGATTCCAACTTTTATACTTTTGTTAAATCATCATGAAGGACTCCATGGGGCTTGGTTCCTGGCTAACAAACTCAAGAAGGACACACAAGTCCAGAACAGCCATGTTCAGTAGCCGATGACAGCAGAACAAGATTAAGGACCTCAATATTTCCACAGATGAGGTACAGGCCAGAGAAAAGAATACAGGATACTTGCATACTCCCAGCAGTAAAAAAAGTCTATTCTGGAACTCCTGGAAGTAGAAGTAAAGCTGTCATGACGCTGAGAAGCCTTCTGGAGGAACATGGTCCCTAGTCATCCTTGGTACTTTTCAGGTTAAAAATGGGATTTTTGCTCCAAGTATCACAATTTATCTTCTTTATCTGATTTTCTCTTCTGATCTTCTCTTCAAAAACGGCTCAGGTAAATTACATTTTAAACATTTCTCTATGAGTGGTTATTTCCAGTTGGCAGGTATAGGTAAATGATACCATTACTTGGCAGGAACTAATTTCAAATCATGTTTAGAACAGATATGTTAAAGTGGGTTTTCTCCACTGCAGAAAAGACCTTTTAATGTGTTGTCAGTATTTTCACAATGATATTTCACTATGTGCTTTTCTTTGGTCCATCACAAAACTCATATGTAAGAGATATAAATGAAGCAATGAAGGGCACAAACCTGCAAAGACTAGTAATTTAGACTATATTTTAAATAAATTTAAGACTCACTAATTATTCTGGATGCCTTACTTGAATTACTTGCGAGGGCCTCATTTTCAAAAGGCCTGTAAAACAGACCCCTCTCAGGAATCACAAGTTTGACCAGGCACACTTTGAAGAAAGCCAGTACTGAACCTAAGTTAGTACAGTATTTGCATACACATCCACCTAAAGCAGGACACAATTTCTTCTGAGAAGCATTAGTAAAAAGGCACCGTCACTGGGACACTGGTCTTTCATCCAAAAGCAAGTAAGCATATTCTCTAGAAGCTTGTATGCAAACTCCTCAGGTTAAAAAATAGACAGCAGGTATGATATATCCAGACAGGACAGTATTTTCTTTTTGCTTTGGTAACATAATTTTAAGCAGGGGTCTCAGAAACCTCTTAAAGAATATTACTGCCATCCAGCAAGCCTCTTCAGCTAACAGAGTGTTGCTGACAGGTTCTCTTCATTCAGACAGAGCTAAGAGTCTAACCTTTAGCTCTCAGCAAAAGTCTAAGTCACAGCACTGTGTCATATTACAGTGTGCACCTCAGAAACAGAAGAAATGAGAAAATCCTCATTGCTACACCATCTTCAAGTAAAGCTTCTGAAACAAGGCAGCAGGAAAGCTTTTGAAAGAAGGAGATACATACAGGACCCACTGCATTTTACTACAGCTGTTGCGTGAAACTGAGAGGACCTCAAAAATAAAACATTTGCTGTGTGGTCTTGCTTCAAATAGTCACCTACAAGCCATCTAGTTCAGAGGTACCAAAGCATGACAAAACTATTTGTCAGACACCTTTTTTGCATTTTTGGGGGAAGGTGGGGAGCAAAACAGAAAAATACCTTCTCCAACACTAATCTGACAGTGAAAGCTTGGCTTTAGGGTAGATCCTCTCTGTTTACCCAGAAAAGTAAACATTCTCTGCCTGCACAGATTTTGCCTTTCCCTGCAAGGAGGGCAATGGCTGATGCCCATAGGGCTCATTCTAGCTGTTTTTTAGCTACAAACATAAAAGAGGGTCCCTTGTTGGTTAACAGCTTGTACATGATGCCTGGTTTTGGTCAGTTTATGAAATATGTACACATAAAGTTACAAGTGCCTCAGAGGTCTGGGGAGCTGACACACTGCAAGAACAGAAACTGCAGAGGCAGGAAGCCTGTTAAAAGAGTGATTACCAGCATGGGTCAAATATATATGGCACTTCTGACATAGTAAGCTCTCCAGAAGATCGTGCATTGAGATGAAATGCAAGGCTAGTTTTGCAGTACAGTTACACTTGCAGCCATTGCTCTCTTCCTCAACATCGGAGGTGGCACCAGAACTTCAGAAGGACCAGGCTGGGTGGGACAGGGTGGGGCTCTTACACTTGATGTTTTCCACGCAGAAGGAGGGAATCTGATCTTTCTAATCACATGGGAAACCATTTTCCACCAAAAACACGCATAAAAACACCAGGACAAGGAACTGAAGTGGTACTTACGCGGCATGATCCCTTGGCTCACCAGCTCCTCCCGCGTGCGTCGCTGCTGGAGCTTCAACTGCAGCACTGCATGACGGCAGAGAGAAGGGAGAGAAGGAAACCCATCAGTGCAAGAAACAACAGAAGAGACATTTTCAAATGCATCTAGTTTTCTTCTTTGGATGCCAAGGCACTGGTGAGCAGCAGAAAGAAAAGACTTCCCTCCCACTCTGCTGCCCTGCCCTGCTGCAATTGCAGAAGTGGCCCTCAGCAGTCAGGTTTCCGTAGGCTGCTGCAGCCAGGGGGAGAGGAAGTTGTGCAGGGTCTTGGCAGGGTGATAAAAATCCACAAAGCCGGGCCTGTTTCTCAGTTCTTTCTAGAGCGCCAACTGCTTTCCAAACCATTAATATTAAAAAACAAACAAAGAGAAACACCAGCTGACAGTCCTCCAATAAACACAGAGTGACACCCCAGCTGCTAATGACTCCTGAAAACTCTAATTACTATGAGCAGATTAAATGATATGTCAAAACTGTTGGTCGTTACTCTAAATTACAAGGCTGATTTCCTTCCTCAGCTCAGAAAATTTCACCTTCAGAAACGTCTCATGAAATACCACAGATACATCTAGAAGTGCCCTTCCACTCTAAAAGGAATCCCCTTATCACTAGAATTTTTCCTATTTATTTTAGCATAACAGAACATATTCATGACCTGTGTGAAATGCAATTAGCTGGGTTTTTTTCGAGTGCAAATCCCTGGAATAGTCGTAATTTCAACATTTAGATTATAACAGCAGTTTCCCTTTAAACTATACAATCAAAGCAACATTCTAGACTGTACTAACAGTCAAAGACACCTTCCAAATGAAAGCAACCTTTCAAAACTGAAGAAAAAATTCACATGAATATGTAGTCACACACGTCTCAAAATAGGACAACCTGAGTATCACTGAATCCCACTTGCAATCAAGTCCAATCTCCTAAGTATACTTAATATAAAATATTATAAAATTAATGGCAATGCATCTCATCTCCCCTGTTTTAATTTGAATTTCTCTTATGCCTCTTGTATAGTCCACACAGATGAAGTAGAACCACCACAGAGCATAACTGCTCTACAGTCTAACTATACAACCTCAGTATAACCCTTATGTCTCCTTTGCTCGTCCAGTACATTAATTTCACTCAAATTTGTATTGTACACTTCCTAAAGTAGATACCAAAAAATGTAAGAAAATGATGCCACTTTGTCTACTTACAGACATCACATTTTACCTGTTTCTTTCAACATCCTATCTGCAGTTTGCATTTGACTAAGATAAATCTTCCAATATGGGTTCTGGTCTTCAAATGTATAAAAAAAGAAATCCATCTCTTCCTTTCTATGGTTGTTTCCATAGCACCTAATCACACTCACTTAAATCACATTTAATTTTCTTCTTGGATTTTTCTGGCTTCCCCCTCCATTGACTCTTGATGTACCTTTCTCTGAATCTGCTTATGACGGTGAGAGGAGTACCTCCTACCAGTGGAAATACCTCTGTGCACACAGTGTGCAAACAAGTTACCTCTCTTCTGTTTCTTAAGACAAACTATGATTTCTTAATATATGCATCCTGGGCAGGAAACTACTTTCTTTTAGTACATGGAAGTGAGAGAGGGGAGGAGGATGTACAGAGCACCATGGCAATTCTGTGTGGGATCAGCCAAGAGCCAGAAGGAGGAGGAGGGAACACAGAGGGGAAGGAACAGGGCCTTCATTTGGCTGTGAAACTGCAAACAGAAGTGGTAGTTCCAGACTCTTCCTCCCACCCAGCATGAGATCGCACTCCTACTTCTGTGCTGGTGCGAGGGCCAGCACAGCTCACAGCCGGCCTGCTCACAGAGCTTCTCGTTTGCTGGATTCCTTTTGAGGTTATCAAAACCCAAATCTACACGAGCATTTGATCTAACACCTTGCTGAGAGAAACTGTCAAATCTCTCACTCCCCTCATCACCTCTCATGTCCCCCTGACTGGTGGGTGGCTACACTCACTGACAGAGACCACAGCCCAGTCAAGAGAGGCACCAGTTTTTGCATTAGTGAGATGGAGGATGACCACATAGCCAGGAGCTGTAGTGGAACAATCAAGACTCCAGCTACTTGAAGCACTGAAGGTGGGAGTTGGACTTCATCCTTCCAACAGCACATTGCCACTAAGTGATTTCTGCCCCGTTAGGAGTGGCCCACTAAATCTCTCACAGCATGGCATTACTTCCCCTACTGAGCCGTTTAGAGACCCATATTCATACCCTAAATTAGCACATCTTACTAAATATACAGGCAAGGCACAGACTTGTAGCATCAGGTCCATCTCCCCAGCAGATAATCTTATTATTACTCATGGCTTCTATTTACACATCTAGTAACACACATTAGCCCTCTCTGATGCTTACTTGCCACTACCATCTACCTTCCCTCACATTTCTAACCACACCTCCCAGTCAAAGATTTTCAGCAAAAAATTCCCCCACACAGGTGTGGCTGGCATTTTTTTGCTCCTGGGTGCACACCTGTATTAATGTGCATTTTGCTCAACTGTCTCAGTTTGCCTAGAAGATCTAAACTATTTAATGTCACAATTTATTCCTCCACTCGTATTTGTTCTGTCCACACTGTTACAACCTCTCACACACGTTTCTAGACTGCACCAGGCTGATCTCAACCAGAAATACTTTTCTGCTTTATATGATTATAACCAGTTTTTAATCCAATTAAGCAGTACTTCATTAAATCCAATATGCTTCTTAAAACCAAAATACACCATGCTACTAAGTTAAAGATGTTATGGAAGTCTGTTGCATCTAGACAAAACCCCTAGCAACCAAATTTCATTTATCCAAATGACAGAATCACATTTGAGCAGACCTGTTTTCACAAACTGAAAAGCTGATCAGTGTGATTATCCTGCTATTCTTACACCACCTAAATTCTTGATCAAATTTTCCATAGCTTTTTTTTTCCTGGAACTGACAGCAGATGAGCCACTCTTTACTCACTCACTCACTCTTTGTCAGCAGTGATGCAAAAAGTTATTGGTCTTTAGCTCTTCTGAAGTCTCCCTGCTGTTCCCAGATGTATTAAAAATTACTCTCAGACTGCTAGAGACTTCATCAAATGACTTGAAATTCCCCCCTGACTGCAGCCTCTCCTATGAATTTTCTAAATATATCTTATTTCTTTATTAGTTACCATCTACTACCCGTTTTCTCTACCTATTGCATGCACCTTTTATTTTTAAACCCTATGTCCCTTCACAGCAAGAAACTAGCTACTGTCAAGAGAACTAAACTGGAGAACAGAAAACAAGTAATTTTCAGGACTCTTTTTATACGCACTAAGTAATTCCTTGGATTTATGAATGTATATACATATGTATTAAGCACAAGTTATAATCAGACATAAAGTACCTTCATCCTCCCAATACAGCTGATTTTTGTAGCAGGGAGGAGGGCAAAAAGGATTATTTCAGTTCACTCCTAAATACATTTTGGCTTAACTAAGTACTTGGAGTTCCCAGTGCCATTTCATATATTTAGGAGATCACCTGTTTACATGTGCAAGTGTGTGAATCCTATATATAGATTAACAGATGTCCCAAGCACCAATCCAAGGCTGTTGTACATGGAGCTCAGCCAAAGGTCTAGAATGACCAGAGAAATTCAAAGCTACTCCAAGACAGACTGAAGTGTAAGTCTTTCAGTCACTAATGGACAATCTTCTGTTTCCTTTATCCCTGTACTAAACCTGTAAGTTATTTTCAAATTCAGAATAAATCAAGTCATATAAAGAATATTATACTGCTGGCTAGAAAATAGGTTCCCAACTGGTGCCCTTCCACTATATGTAATATTTTATGGGATTTGTATGCTTGTCAGATTTTCCCAGTCAAAGCTGGGCATAATTTGTTTATTTATTTCACAAGTATGAAATGTTGCCAATTAAATTTTGAACAATATTTTTATATCACTAATGGACCATTCCAAGAATTAGTAAAACATTCCAGAGACATCAAGGAGCTAGGATAGAGGACCACTGCCAGCAGTTTAAGAGGACTAGAAGAGAACTGCAGTGATGGGAGATGTATTAAGTGACAAATAATATTGTGATACAACTAATACCAACAGAGTTACCCTATCAGTAAAATACAGCATGTCATGATTGTTTTGTGTTCATCTTAGCATAAAACTTTCTCAACAAGGAACCCACAGGCATATTCCAGGAGCAGCTAGCCAAAGCTGGTGGCAGCTCAGATTTAACAGTATATAATTAACATACAGAGCCTGCACCCACAGGGGCACTTCCAGTACAGCTGCAACTCTGGTGGTAGTTCAGGGGTGCATTAGTAGCAAGCAGAAGCAAAAACAAGTATCTATGATGAGCTAAGTTGTTTTTTGCAGCTCATCACCTAAATCTGCAGCAGCATGCCTGCCCTTCTATTTCTAAACCACACTGCATTTAGTAGTGCAACTAGAACTACTGCAGACACTAGACTGCAGATTCTGCATCTCAGCTTTTCAACAGAGAAAAATAAAATCTCTTTTCAAAGACTGTCTCACACACCAGGACAGGTTTATGACAATAAAATTAACAAAATATTCTGCGTTTCCTGTTTTTAAAAAACTAGCAAGAAGGACAGGGCTGTGAACAGCAGCTTGTGGTGAGACTTTGTGCACGTTGTACTGAATACAGACTTACTGCCAAAGGGAATCTGTGCTCATATTTCTACAAAACCTTTCCTGCTGAGGAATCCCAAGCAATACTTAAGGTCACACAACCAAGGTAATGGTTAAGCACAGACATATGGTAGATTACAACTGGGACAGCATCAGCAGCAGTGCAGATCAGGAAGGAAGGAAGGCTGCCAGAGCCAAATGAAACCCTATAGAGGGACTGAGGGAGGCAGAATTCCCTGGAATTTGGGCTGGGATACCCATGCAAAATGGGACAGTGCAAGACCTAAACTGCGTATTAACAAGAAAGGTTGTATGCTCACAGACATGATTTATCAATTTTGTAAATTCAGTCTGCCTGATAGAAGAATTCATCCTTACAACCCAATAAATAAACCATGTGATTAGGAAGGAAACCGACGGAAGAGCAAGTGAAATTAGCCTAATTTCATTATCTAAGTTGAGGAAAGTGCAAGCGTAAGTAAAGGCAGTAAAGTAATTTAATGCTGATTTATTTGTACATTGTTCAGCACCTCTGGAGAGGCCATTTTGAAAGCACTAAGGGGCTACAGCATCCTCTTAACTCACAAGGAAGCACCAATAGGAGCACGAGCTGTAATAGGAACTTGCCAGTTAGTTCAACACCTCTACCTTTCTGTAGTGCCAAAGGGATTTCAGGGGAATTTTCACTGGCCTAGCACTGAGCTGGTCTGACCAGGTTTACTTTGGGAGGGTCAGAGACTATGGCCTAAGGAGCTGTGGCTTCAGGCCACCATTTGCAGCTCACACATACTTTCCAGTTTTTTAGTCCAACGTGTATAACACCATATGCAAGCAACTTAATTATAATATGTAACAATAAAAGGCAGCTTTGATAACACAGGGTATTTGCTGAACAAAATTGGCACAGCTGTTTGTGCAGAACTGGGCCTCTTCCTCAAATATCATAATGCCATGTAACCACTGGTTTGAAGGATGAAGCCATCTTTCCACTTACCACTCAGCCAGTAGCCCCTCTAAGTACTAAACTCTCTAAGAAGAGAATTTTGTTTCTACTTTCTGATTAAACAGTCACATTTGACCAGAAGCAAATGCCAAATTCAGCTTTTGAACATGCAGCACACCAGCTGTTGTTTTCTGTGGAAGCTATATCCTACTGAATTCAGTCCCTTGGAGATGTGATAGGAAAACCTTTCCCTCAAACCAAAAAATGGTCTCTGAGCATCTTTCAGCTGTGCCAGCTTACAAAACAAATGTTGACTTGCATTGGATTTTTCATGCTTCAACAGGAAGCCACATTAGATTTACCAGCAAGGGCAGCATCTGTAAAACTCCACTTGCAACAGAAGCAGCCAAGGGCTGTTAGTGTACCAAATTACATGTAGGGTCCACAAGAAGCTGTAAGAAAAAAACGGCTGTGATAGTTTGTGATCTGTGAGTGAGAATACAGTGGTCAAAATTAATTTCCAATATCTTAAATTGCTGAGGTGGATTACATTTTCTGTTTTAGAGCTGCATTTTTCTGGTGCTGTTGACAACACCACAGAG
The DNA here is from genome assembly GCA_013397245.1 of Thryothorus ludovicianus. Taxonomy (NCBI): domain Eukaryota; kingdom Metazoa; phylum Chordata; class Aves; order Passeriformes; family Certhiidae; genus Thryothorus; species Thryothorus ludovicianus. Next base: position 556,439 of record VZTB01010704.1, read on the forward strand.
AATGTGCTAGAATGAGGGTTACCAACAAAGAAAAGCAAACTTTTTGGGCCTTTTTTAAAGGCAATTTTCTGAGCCTAACAGCATTTTAATCCACTAAATCCATTTTATTCCCCACTGCTGATGGGGAATACACGCTGGCTTTGCATTTAAGCAGACTGTGCAGTTAACAGAGAAGCATTTAAGTGAAGCAGACTGTAAATGACACCTAAACTGCACGGATTGTATGGCAGTTTGCTACCCTGGGAAGGGGATGCCAAAAATTCATGTCCCTCTGTGGGGTGAAGGAGAAGCAGCAGACACGCTGTTGATCCTCACAATTTGCAAGCATCCGCTGTTGTTGGGAGCAGCAGCCATACGGTTCTGTTCATCTCAGTGCATTTTAAAGAATAGCTTGAAGCAAGTCTGCACACAGGGAGAGTTAAGCACAAGTTTATTTCTTTACTGTTTGAGACTATCTCACATTCCACTATGTCTTTCCTCTACTGAAGTAACAACTGCTGCTATTAAAATGCAGGCAGCTTCCTCCACTCTTCCTTAGCAACCATGCTATGGAGAAGATGGAGTTTAGGAGAGTAAAGAATAGAAAGAAAATTTGGTTTGGTCTCTTCAACTGTTACAACAACCTTTCACACTAGAGGCAAAAGGCACTTATTTATATTCATGCTGTGGTCTCCCCTCTGTGAGAAGCAGGACTGGAACCACTCTCACTACACTCGAAAAGGAGGTCTGTGAAGCAGATCCTGAAGAGGAAACAAAACTGGGATCAGGAGCAGTATCATATTGCAGGTTCTGAGAGTGATGAAAGTGGATTTCTTCACAGAAACGCAGAAATCAGCATGTCCTGCTGCAACATGCTGAGATGGAAAGGTGTCTTGGACCAGTTTGGGGAACACTGCATCACAGGCAGTTCTTGTATAGAGGCCTTGAATCCTTTTTCATGACCACCTCTTATTTCTTATCCTCTTAGGAAGCTTATGAAAGCATTAAACATTTGTACAGATGAGAACAGGAGCATGATTCTGCCGGATGTAGACCTAAACCCTCTGTCAAGTGATTCTTAAAAAACAGAACAGTTTCTTCATCTCCAAAGCAACAACTACCAAAATATTTCACAGTGGATGGGCTAGAGATAATCCAAGGAGGCAACAGGGGTCATATCACACTGGAGTTCTTTTTTTCTAAAAGCCTTTGGGCTCTCAAATGCCTAGCAGCTTTAAAAAGCAGCTGAAAACTACAGGGGAAAAAAAATAGTGATTAACACAAAGTCAGTTAACACAAAAAGACAAGGAAAAGAGAAAATTAACTAACTGTCACTCTCAGAACAAGAAGGGCTTGTTTCTTGATAAAATCACACTCTTCAAAGCTTCTACAACTCAAAATATTCTTGGGTCATATAAAAGCATTGACATGGTATGCAGCTTACACATGCCTGTTGACTGTCTATATGAGTGAATTCCAGAAGACTGATTTTGGCTAGAAACAAAATAAAACAGGTTCAGGGCAGTAGTCATTTATTGTTGGGAGGATACCATTGGAAGAGAAATATGAAATAGGAAAAATTTAAAAATATGTTTTCAAAGGATGATGGACTACTGTATTATCTTTTAATGACTCAATGTTATGAGGCATTAAGTAGTTCTCTTAGTGAAGACAGACAAATACAGATTCTTTGATAGCTAGTTTAGCAGAATCAAAAATCCTAACCTACAGAGAAAAGTGGTCCCCAAAGAATATGAAATCAGAAGCACACAGTGAAAAGTAAAAAGATCTATTTCTATTCTCATATTACCACAAGGTAGCCAGCTCACACAGAGCACAAAACCCAAGCTACCTCAGCAAGATATTTTTGAGGCTTAAATCAAATTTAATAAATGTAGAAATCACATTAATGTTAACTAATAACTCTATTTAGCATCTATTTAGAAGATAAAACCAGCATTTGCAGTAATTTTAGCTTTGTTAGAACACAGCACTATAAAACAAAAAAAAATGAGCAGCACCATCATCTGTACCAAGACATAATATGATCTAAGATCCAGACAGGACAGAACAATTCCTCCTGTTAGTACACTCCAAGATTCAAGTCAGCATTGGCCTTGGTGGTAAAATGTGGAAATCCTAGAGGAAGAACCAGTTCATAGCCTTAGGAGTTTACTTTGTTACTTCTGAGATTTGGTCTCAAATGTTGCTCACAACTGAATGTTCTTATTTCATAGGAGCTACTCATGTATATGACTCCAAATAAATGCAAACTTATTTTATTACCATAAAAGTTATGCTGAATTTTGCAGGGTTCTTTTCATGTTGATTTAAAATGTAGACTAGCAGTTACTGTGCATTTTACAATATTTACCTTTACCTTCTTCCTTCGTGACTTAACTCCTGCCACTTCCATTAAACATTTAAGATTTAGGGGGAATTAATGCCATTTTAGTCACTGCTACTTTTTAATACAATGCCAGTTTTGTCTTCTTTGATAGTAAAATTTTAAAATCAGACACGTTTGTTACTATTAGTACATAGGTGTTTCTATTGAACACACAGCAGCCCACTCTTAACCATAAAATCTTGGTACACCTATAATCCATCTCAGCATTTGCTGAACCTGTTAAAATGCAACTTAAGAAATTCACCTGAAATACATGCAGCAGGGTATATTTAGTAATATATGCAACATGTAAAAATGCACAACAAGCTTGTTAACAGGAAAAGTTGATTTCCTTTCTGTACGGGGTACTGATTCTTATAAAATCATTTTGTCTCAGTAGTACTGGCTAGGTGAAAACTAATCGTGTGAGTAACTAGGCACATATCCATATCCACGGAATCTGGCTACCATGCATGATCCAACAAGATGACCTGTAACAAAATACCTAGGTGAAAAGGTCTACCTAAAATTGACCCTGGTATCATAATACAGTAAATATTAACTGTAATCAGTACTAGTTGATGCCATCTATATATCCATTGTTACTATTTATAGCTGGAAGAGAAGCCTTGAGGAGGGAAAAACAGAGAATTTCCCACCTCCCTGTGGCACTAAACTTGAGTCACAGTCTACAGTGATTTGTATTTTTCCATGAAACAATGAACAAGGAGGAACTAACATTGCCCTTAACCAGCTTGTAAAGAAGACCACAGAAAGAAATTTTCCCAGATAATTTGACATGGCAGATGGGGACGAATGAAGAAAAAAGAAGGAATAGGTAGATGTATTCTGACAATTAGATCTACAGCTATCCACTAAAGTGACAGTACAAAAGGTGAGCTATACAAGGGAAACACAAGTTCAAGCCCTTTTCTTTTTTTTTTTTTTTCTTGGAAAGATAGGGGTATCTCTGCCTATAAGAAGAAAGAGCTCCAACCACTTCATTTTCCATAAACACGATACATGAGAGTTGTTAAAATTTTTTGTCCAAGTAACAATACAGAATAAAAAAAACCAAATGTTTTGAGGTACGTCAGAATCTGAACAATTTTTCATTCTGTTTCAAACTCCGAGTTCAAGGGATATATTTTTGTGGGCTTCTTACAAGCAGAAAGAAAATCAAGCACTGAGACAGTGCCCAGACACATCCATAACACACGATTGATTAGATATGTTTATAACACTAAAATTGATGAGCGAATCTTTCCATGCCCCTTGCAGCAGAAGAGGCATGGTCAAATACTTTTCCTTCATAATTCGCCACCCACATTTCAATTTCTACTACAGCAGAGTGCTCCTGTGTACAAACAGCCTCAGAGATCAAGGTCACAAACTTCCTCAAACATTTCTGAGACTGGTTTTGGCCCTGTGATTCAGCCTCCCTTCTACACATAGAGGTTAGAAGTTCCCCTCGCAGGAATCATCCAATGGTCAAGATACCACAGAATTTCTGCAGCAACAGCTGGGACAACTCGACATATGAGCTGTGTTTTGGGGTTTTCCACTAAAACATGGAATAATTCTGTATTTCCAAGACCATTTCAGATTTTTAACCACCTAAAGATCTTTGGTTTACTGAAATCAAACGCAAATGAGAGCAAATGTGGTTTTCCACAAGTAGTAGAAAAAAATTACTTAGAAATATGTAAATTTAAATACAAAATCAGCAGTTCTTTAGAAGAAATAATTAACTAGTTATACAGGGAACTCAGAAAGCTGGGCCTTATAATTTTAAATTAGCTAGCTTGAGCTTCTCTCAGCTTCAGCTGGTTCATTGTGCTGACAGTTATTTCATGGGACATGAAACAAAAGTGGTTTTGTCCAAGCTGCATATTACATGCCAAATGAAGACTCCCTATCTAGTTAGCATTCCTTTTACCAGCTTCTACCCAAGCCCCAGCATTCTCTCTTAGTAGGAATTTTAGGTGGATACTACAAGAAATTACCATATTTCTTTAACTCATGGTAGTTAAAAACATCTTCGCTGTTTTCTCAAAGACTGCAGAGAACACACACCAAAGTCACGGCATCTGAGGTTCAAATACAGATTCTGGCCTCTGTACTTCAACAGTCTGACATCTTCTTTATTGTTTAAGTACAAATTCTATTAGAATTCTGTTGCTACTTGTGAAAACGTTGCAAGATTCAGTCATTCTACATTAGGAATCTGTTCATCTACAGGAGCCCAGTGTGGAAGCTGATGCCTAGAATTTGCATTACACATAAAAAGCACATCAAAGTCCCTCAGAATCTTTTCATTGATGATACAGCATCTATCTAGAGTTTTTTACCTCCTTTCTTTCAAAAAACTTTGGACTACACATCTCCAGGACTGATTGTTGTGGTTTTTGCCATGAGGGAAGATCCACAGCATTGAACAATTTGAGCTATGAAGCTTAATGTGCTATCACAGCTAAAAGTATTTAAATAATATAATTCTCTGTAACAGATCCATCAGCAAACCCCAAAAAAACAGTAGTCCAGAATGGCCAGCATAACCACTCACTTCAGACTGGTGGACAAATTCTGCAGATGTTTGAAATGTTACTGCTGGCTCAGTCCTGTGCTGAAGGGCACACAGGGGACTGCCAGCAGCAGCAGATTACACACACTTCAAGATTCTCTCCAACTGGTAATGGGGGTGGGCTTTCACTCATATCCTGAACAAATGCAAGTGAAGGGCAGACACGTTTCTCTTCTGTCACTCCCTCCAGCACTGAGGCAGGGAGGTGGCTGCAGGGGACAGCGTTTGCAGCTGTAGCTAAGATTCACTGTCACATGTCAGTCCTGAAGATACAATCCTCGCTCTACACTGCCTGCAGTCAATGTGACAGATATTATTAGCAGCAGTAAAAGAGCTTCTCAGAGAGACACAAAGGTACAATTAGTTTAGCATCTACTTCTAAAATGTTTTCCTCTGCTTCTGAAAAGGGAGAATTTGACATCAGTGTGTGGAAAAGGGCTGCAAGCAGCATTACAAGGACCTTCACAGCTAAGTGTAACACGGAAAAAGGCATGAACACTTATGAAGCAGAAAGTGATTAAAGAGAACGTCCACCAAAATAAGAAACAGAACACACAACAATTTGCAGGGACAGGTTACGTGTTGCTTGCAATACTGATCAAATGATACAACAGGAGTTTCTGGCTTCCAGCACTGCTGTGAGATTTGCAGAGGTGAGTAACCAAAGATCATACGTACTGCCACATTCCATTCCTACAAAAAACATGGCTACAGTCTCCATGCACTTACTGCTGGAGAGACAGGGAGCAGCAGGAAGCAACAGAAACTCCACACAGAGAAAAGTCAAAACTGGATCTCTTCCTTCTGTCACCCAGAGAGCGTCCCTCAGCTGTGCCCCCAGCAACCCAGCTAGGCAGCACAGTGTTTGTGCCTGACAAGTGTTTCAGTGAGGAAGGTTACCCAAAAGATGATAAATGTGTCAGCTGGTACAATAGAGTTGTTATGGGAAATACCCTCAGAACAATGACAGGCTTTTGAGCCACCTTTGAGGACACAGACCACAGAACAAGGTCTTTATAAGCCTGATTGCAACAGATGATTCCTGTCCCTATGACGGAGGAAAGTCCATTATAGGCACTTCCATTGAAAACTCTCAAAAAGCTGTATTTTTACAAGTTTTCTTTATGTCTGTTTATTTCTGAAAGCTCGTTTTAAAATAAGATTGTCAAGAAAGCCTAGATTTCACCAATTTTTCACGGTCAATTCTGAAAAGAATTTATGTCTCACAGCAGTATATCCTCTTCCTTATCACCAGCTATCTTTTCACATTTCTTGTTAGCTGCATCAGGCCAATATAACTTTAGATGGCAAAACTGCAGGCTGGTAAGTTCAAACATTTCTTCATTCTTGAAAGAATGGTGATTATATTATTTGCACAATAAACTCTGACAGAAGATCACCTGAACAGTTCTTCTACCCATCTCATCTCTGCTGAATACACTGATGAGCAAAAAACATTTTGTTAGCAATCACTATATTGCAACGTATTCAGCTACTGCAGGTCTGCTCTCAGTTTGGAGAGATACCAGGTTAGTAAATATTACACAGTGCCAGAGAAAAACATTATATCTACTTTTACTAGCCCAAGTAAAAGAAAGAAACTATGAATTCTGCTCCTTGTTAATGCCTTTGGGCAGATTATATGTCCTGCAGAGCCTCCTGCAAGAAGAAGCAGCACAATTTGCCCCACAGGTTCATTTTAATTTGATAAACCTAAGCCACATCAGCAATCGTATCCCATTTTCTACTATAGGTTGTGAGGTTCTTGCCAGAAAATGTGCTGCTTCTACATTTTAGATTGAAATTTATTGATGCAGCAGGTGACAAAATCAGTAATTCAATGCTCAGAAAAGATTGGAGATATGGGAGTTGGGGCACGAAATGGAAGATCTAAGCGGGCACTTATTTTTGGTATAGATATTTACTAAGTTGTTGATCAATGACTTGCAGGTGTGACTGCACGATGAAAAATCAGAGGTGACTTCCGACAGATCGTGTGGATGATAAAACTACCGAGATGAGATTTACACAGGCAGCCTGAGATGGATCCAAAAGCAGAAGGAAAACTCACTCCTGTCACTGACCTTCGTCTTTGGGCAAGGACTCTAGAAATTTCTTCAGGATGCAAAGAAAGCAGTTTGAGTTTCAATATCATTGTTCCATTTTCAAAAAAAAGCAGCTGCTTTTCAACATCTAGAAAGTCTAAGCATCAGTCATCTGCTGTTTAAAAATATAAATAAAGATGCTTTCTTGAAAAAAGAAACAACAGATGATTGTGAAAAAATCAATAATCAGAAAGCCACACAAGTCTTTTCAAGCTTTATTAATATGTGTCCCAGTTGCTGGGATTATCAGTACCTCAGCACCACTGCCACTGAATATGAAGCTCAGTTCAACTGTGAAGAAAATTCAGTTGACAGGGCAGGAAAGTACTTACTGGAAATTATACTTGGTATCATTACTAGTTCAAAGCATTGTCTGCATAAATGCTACTGACAGCTGTACTCATCGTACCACACCCAGTTTCTACTCTTTTGTTTTCTGCATGTGTTGAGTCCTTACATCTCCTTGCTCTTGCAGGTCCAAGTCTGCAACTCTTTCCTTTTAGTATTATTTTGCACTACAGAAAGCACTCTAATAGCCATTTTTGACAAATTAAGTAGATCAGTGTGGTAAACAAGTTAGCCTCTGTCCCTCTCCTCCTCCTCTTCCCATTCCCAGCATGAAAATAGCTAGGGCTAAAGCAACAGCTGGGGATCATTACACTGACAGGAATAGTTCAGTAAACTGCAAGAGGGGAAAACATGTCATATCCAAAAAAACCAAAAACACATTACAGCATCAGGACAGAAAAAACATGTGAATTCAGCTGCAGGGATAATGCTATGACTCTTCTTCCACTGATAACAACTGACTTACAAAAACCCTGGTCATTCAGTGTTAACCCTTTCCCCAGGCTTCCCACTCATGTCAGAGTTAACAAATACCCTGAAACACCTCTAGTCCTCACAGTCAAACAAGGCACACCAGCTATTAAGCAAAAATAAATTTAACAGTCAACTTCCAGCCACTTCACATAAATATATAATTATCTTACCTTCACTGCACCTCTTAATTTTAAGCACAGTCACAGGCTGTTGTTGCAGCAAGAGGGTAAAGGGAGTCTGTGGTGTGCCTCTGGATCTGCCATAAGAAGTGCCAAAGCAGATCTGCTCCCCATACATTCAACACATTTTTTGTGTTTTAATGTGTCAGCACTATTTGCATAAATAATTCCAAACAGTGGGATGCATTAGGCCATAATTCAGAAATGCATCTGTGTATTTTGTGACTGGCTTCTGACACTGTTTATCCATGAATTTGAATCGCTCACACATCTCCCAGAGCAACTTCAGATCCATTTTGAAGCAGGAAGACCCAGATCACCCTTTACAGAAAAATGTCACCCCGCATTCCTGTGAGATGCCTTGGGCACAGGGGCTGCCCTCTTGCTGGGGATCTCCTTGGGACTGAGAGCTTCCAAGTCTACTCGTGCAGATTTCCTGACTCCTCCAGGATGAGGTGGGGCCAGGGCCAGGTGGATCTTCAAGTGCCCGCAGGTTAGCATTTAACTTTCTTCAGGAGTAATCTAGATCTAGATTACTCCTGAAGAAAGTTAAATGCTAACTTGCACGACTCTAGATCTCTTCAAAGTACTGAACAGATATTAATAGTTTAATCAAAGGCTAAGCTAACTCAAATTACCTCCCATTTGCTGTGGACCAAGAATGTGCACACAGTTCGTGCAGATCAGATGGCATGCAGGAACTTGTTCCTGTGTCTGGCTGGCCCTGAGATACAAATCTAGGAAAAAGACAGGTGAGTTTCACTGTCAGGCCTCGAGTCACACAATGTTTTTGAAGGGAAGACTTGCAAAAAAAAAAAAAAAAGGGTTTAATTTAAGAGCAACAAATTAAAGATATAGAACAGAAATGGAAAAGTTGGGATTTAATTTCGAAAGTATTTAATTCTAACTGGGGTTTGAGTAGCTTTCTGCAATTCCCTCTTCATACCTCTCATGAGGGACTACCATACTGTTGTGTTAACTGATCTAGGAACTGCAAACTGGGCTCTAGTATTTGAAGATGAAATCATTTCAAGGCATTCTTGAATAAAAAACATGTTTATAATTCCTGAATTCTAGGAATTTTGTAAATAACTGCCCTAACACATACTTTGAAAAATACGAGCTTAAGTTCTTTGACTTCTGCATGTCAAATCCATTTCTGTGTAGAAAGGATCATCAGTTCCTAAACTTCAATGTCAAGTCCTAATTCAAAAACAAGACATAAATCAGGTTTAAGAGACATCTGTTTTCCAGAAATCAGGAAGCAAGATGTAGACTATTCCAGATAGCTGCTTCTCGTGAGAATCATTAAGAGAATAGATGAGCATTGTCAGCATTGATATAGACAGCCCTTATTTGCTCAGTTTTATTAAGAGTGAAGAAGAGAAATGCATATATTTTCTGTCTGGGTGACAACAAGACTAAGCTGTCCCATTTTTAGGGGGACCAAAAACTAAGGCACAACAGTCATTAGTTTCAGCTCAATGCTAATTCTGGAATTCCATTAGGGTTTACATATAGGTTCCTCTGCTGCCCTTAAGATTTGGTTCTGCAAAACACAGTGCATGCTACAGCATAAATACAACAGGCATGCCAAGACTGCAGGAATGGAGCAGCAGCAGAGCTAAAGGGTTATTATTTTTTTCATCTGACAGGAAAGGAGCTGGCAGCATCTATTTCTCTTTCCTAGCCTTCATTTGGTAGCTGGTGGAAAGCAACTTTCCTCATCACATATGACATTAGAGCATCATGAATTAGCCATGGGGTAGGCTGATGGTACTGCTGGACTTTGCAGAGTCAACTCAGCTTTTCCAATAACCAGAATTAAACAAGATTTCAGCGGCCTTAATTCGCTTCACCTTGAGACAGCAACAAACCTTTTTATATTGATTACAGTAAGACAGAATTGCTTTTTCTTTGTTGTACATGTTATCCTACTGTACAGCTTATGATATAAGTGACTGGATGAAAGGTGTATCCTGGCATATCCAAATGCAAAGTGCTCACCTTCTGTGAAAACCAATGCTTGCAAATACAGGACAGATGTAAGTTCTGGCTTTTTAAAATTTTGGGTTGTTTTTTCCCTCTGAAGATTGATGTGCTGCAGCTCTCTGTCTCCAAAGCAGATAAAGAAATCTGGGAACACTGCCTATACTAATGGATTTATAACTCCTGAACTTGAATTTGAGGACTGTGACTTAAGTTTTCTTTTCCTTCTCCATATTTTTTCAACCAAGAATATTCCAATGAAAACATGCAACAAAAATAGTAATATTTTTAAAAATTAACAACAAAAGCTAGCTCTTGATAGATGTTAAATAGGATTGGTAGGGGGAGTGACAATTGGGGGCAGAAACCTAACAGTTGTTTGGCAGCTCCTGCAGGCCTAGACTATGTACCAGAGAAAAATCCTCTAAATGCAATTGCTAAAATCCTCTTCCACACACTGGCCATCTTTATGCAACAAACATGGCCTTATTCTATCTGGATTCTTGTCCTCAATGCCTACCTCACTTTTATCTTGCTTTGCTGTCCAAAATGTCAGAAAGTTTTTTGCCCCTCCTTTCAGATGACATTACTTGCTCTTAAAATCAGTGATCACCTTATTCTGAGGCCACTGTACTCCAGATCATTGCTCCCTTCTGCAAGTTCCTACTAAAATTTCACTTGAGGCTGGGCAGATCCAATATTTCTGATAAAACATAAACATTGCTGCTTGCCATTGGCTTTTGGTGATGTTCTGCCATTCTTCCCTGTAATCTTTTCCCAGTTCCTGTTTGTTGATATTTATTATGCTGCACACTCTGAATGGATCACTGCCTGTTTTCATCTTCTCAATCTTTTTCAATCCCTCCAGATCCTCTTCTTTCCTTCTAGATATCACTCCCTGAAATCTGACCTCTGTCTACATAATCTTTCAGAATTGTTAAATCCTCATTTAAAAATCACACATATTTGCAGAATACCATCAACTAAAACAAAATCACATTTAGATATATACACAACACTCCTTGCACATTCTCAAAACAAGAACAAACAGAAACTTAAAACACGGTACTCTTTTTCTTCTTCGAGGCAGAGTTGCCACTCCAGAACAAGCCTTTACACCTTTAATGAAACAGCCTCAAAACATTGCTCACAGGAGGCCTACAGACATAGGCGAGAAGAAATTTTAAGTTTGAAACCAAAGCTTCCAAATGCAAGTGAAATTGTCTCAAGGTCCTAACGCTGCAAGTCACTACATACAGAGCTCCAGGCTTGTCGAGTGACGTGCTTGAGCGCTCTCAGGGACAAGAGGTCACAGGAGTCAGTGGGAAACCCAAAATCTGGACGGTTGCCCAGAAAACAAAAAACAGGCAGATTCAATATGCAAGAGGGAAAAAAACCCCACAACAACACAAAAAACCCCAAAATAAAACCCCGACAATGGAATTATACAGTGCCTCCAACAAAGCGAGCAGAGCCTCCTGACCTTCTCGTAAGCTGTGGTATGAATCCTGATACACGCTCGGACAGCTCTTCCCTTGCTTTGACACAGTCTCTGCGAGCGGCACGATCCCGACATAGGCAGGCTGGAGTGTCTTGGCTTTATCCAACATATTAGAGGAAATCCCTGGACCTGAAGGCGGATTCTGTAACACGGGAGGCGTCCAGGCAAGTGGAAGGGGTGCTTAATCCTCACAAGAGACCCAACTGCAATCACTCTCTACCAGGTTCACTGCACCAAGCAGTAGAGTAGGAAAAAAATCAGTTTACTGCTGGATTCCAAGGCTGTGCTTGCATCAGAACAGAGAGGTTCTGTAGGCACAGACAAACCCTGACAGCCAACATCTAAAGACTAAAACCAGCAAGGCTCTTGGCAAAATTTTTCTTCCTACGATCTCAAAGCTCAGACAGAAACTTCAGTGTTTCAGCAAGCAGCTATAAGCATTCGGGCACCCAGTATGCAGAGCCCTGCTTATCAACAGATGCGTGGACTTCTTTGTGGGGCCACTTGCAGTGACAGCCAACCTCATTCACCCAAAATAGTGAACAGTTGGTTTCTCTACTCACACTGCAGACACCTGCCAGACAGGCAATATCATGTGATTGAGCAGTACCCTCTCTCCCCCAGCATCTCTCAACTGAAAGCACGCTGTGCACACAGCTAGGAGAATACCCCTGCTTTGAGTGCAGATAGCATGTGCTTCTTCTCCCCTCTTGCTTAAGCCCTTAGAAACAAGAGTTTTAGCTGTGGAGAAAGCTAAACTGATAATCCAAAAAACAGTCTTCATATGCATTTGCCCTGAGACGACATGCAGGTAACAGCAGGCTACTTCTGTGCAAGCACATATTGTCACCCCTTCTTTCCTTAAATCCAGCCTATAGAAACACCCACATGAAGATAGTCTGCAACCCTAAATCAATAACTTTCTACTGCAAGCACTAGAACTTCAGAATCTGTGCTTGCACGGAGGCAGCCACCTCATATCGAGTTTGTTTTACGTGCATCATGAACAGATGCCACATAGCTGACAAATTTTGGTTATATACGCTGCCCAGCATGGTACTGGAATTAGAAGTGACCAGGGAAAGACATGTTCCATCTGAGCAACAACCAGGAGGTACTCTCACCAGCACAGCTGGTAGCTTTGTTGGTTTTTAATTTTGCTAAGCATGACTCATAAGAAAATAATAAAAACCAAAAAAGAATTGTCCAATGATTACACATACCTAAAAAAGTATTCTTGCTATCTTTTCAGAAAAAAAAATATTAATAGTAATCAGTGTCATCCTACACACCTGAAACAAAGATAAGCACACGGACATTACAAAAATAAAAAGATAAATATTCTGAACACTACAGGAACAGTTTCCAATTCATATTCTGTTCCCATCCCAATCAAGACAAAATTTTCTCATTTCCAAACAGTTTGAGAGGCATTCAAGCCATTTTACAAAGCAAGGCTGGAATTACAATCAGGGAAAAAAATGTCTCTAATAATGAAACTAATATCTAAGAAAAGTGTGTTCAACCAAATGCTAGATGGCATCAGTGACATATCTGAGTACTTTCAATAGTAATCTTCTTACTTTGGAATATTCAACCTTCACCCAGGAAAAGAATCCAAACTCCAATGGTCCCATGAATAAAAAACTACCTTTGGTGATAATATAAAGCTCTGTAATTGCACGACTCCTGAATTACCACCATATACTCGACAGAAATTTTCATCTTAATTTTAGAATTTGTAAAAGTCAGGTGAAGGCCCAGCCTCACGGTGAACTTTAGCCAGTAAGGTCAAATTACTGCATAAATAGAAGAGCCTGTTTTTGCATGAGCATTAGTAGTCACAGCACTTTGGGAAACAGACCCAGCACACCACAAGAGTTCTAAAGACAGGACGAAGGAGAAGATAATGAAACACATTGTCCAGACCTCCCCTTTCTGCAGCAACACAAAACTGCACATTGAGTCAGGCCTGATACTCCGAGCAGAGAGGTCCCATAACTGTAATAACTAAAGAACAATTATCCAGTGTCAGGCCCAGGTCTACTTTTCCTGGCAAGCATGCCATCTGGATGGTAAAAATTATAAGATTCAGCTACAGAGGTCAGAATCTACTATTATTTTGCTAAGCAGGGCCCCTGAGTTAGCAGGTGACTAAAGCACATTAAAAATCCTGAGAAACATAAGCTAGCTGCTCATCCAGCAAATCTGCCAATATCCAGGTATTGCCAAAACAGCCCTAAGACATTATCCAAGTTCTGATGAAGAAAACTTTAAGAACTGATGAAGATCTGATCTTTTCAATGTATTACTGCAGAGCTGCAGATATGTACACAGACACACCTTTCTTTTTTTCCTATGCATGAAACAGCTTGGATGGAAAAACACTTGACTGGCAGTTAGGTAAATCTTTTATTTGCTGAGGAAGATATTCTAAAATTTTGTCTTACAGTATCAAATTTGTCCCACAGCATTATTTAGTGTTCTAAAAGAAGGAGTAATTATCCAAATTATTTGGACCACAGCACTCTGAAGCGGACGTGGATAACGTCCCCCATGCTGTAAGATGACAAACTCCAAAGGGCCTAGACTGGAGGATACCTTCAACACACGAGCAAGCACTGTGGGGTCCCTCCTTGCAAAACATGGACTCTAAGAGATAAGTAAACACCAAGAGCAACCTGTCTTGTACGAAACACTGATACCATTTTCACTTGTTTATAAACATAAAAAAAGCTTTTAAAAGTTTAGTTTATTTTACTGGATCCTTATATACTGGTAAGACTGAAAGTCTGATCAGCAATCACATGCACAGAAATATCAATGCACTGTAAGAACAAGTAACTTTGACAGTTACCCTGGAAATCAGCAGGGTAGATTGGACACCCATTTCACAGCAGAGGTAAGATTCCAACAACAGTTTCAGTTGCTTAACTACTCCAGAAAAGTAGGATCAACCCCACTCATTCATGCCCAACATTCAGTGTCTTGCACAACTTCTACCCTGGAATTGGCAGAAGTGCTGTTGTCAAAACAATCACCTTTACCAAGGGGACCTGAGTATTTGCCACAAATTTCTCATCTGAAAAACATCAGGCTCAATATTCGTAATCTATCCATGAGACATCAATTGAGCTGTACACCCTTTGACTTTCAAGTGTGAAACGAGGTGCAGAATGTGAGGATGTGTTCTTCCTCAAGATGCTGCATCAGGTGCACACACGGCTTGCACAGATACTGCTGCTCCTTCTGAGGCCTGGTGGGCATGGAATGCAACACTTGCATTCGAGGTACCACTACCTACTCACTACTCAAAGTAGTGAGTACACAGTGGTACCTCAAATACACACAAATTTTAATGAATTAATTTCTTATATCTTTCTATCTTCAAAAGCCCAGGGAAGAGAGAGATAGGGGCCACACCAATCTTGACATAGCGTAGACCTTGGACGAGCCTAGCTGTGACACAAAACTGCATCATTAGTTTCTTTCCCCCAAAAAATACTGCATTTTAAAATTCAAATTATTAAGCAGACAGAAAATGTGCTCATAATCTCCTCTACCATCTTCAAATGTGCGTTTTTCTCATCCTTTCACCTCAGTCCTCTAGCAGCTTAGTGCAGGTTCTCCTCTTTCCCCCAGTAATAATCTCACAGAACACAATGCCTGCAATGATCTGCATGCACATAATTTAGTGATGAAATATAAACAATGTACTGCTGAAAACTTACAAACAGCTGCAAAATATGCTCACTCAGACAACATAAGAGAGATCTCAGCCAAGGTCTAAGCCAGATGAAGCTGAAGAAAGAAGTATGAGCCCACTACATTTGAAGATCTGAGATTTCTAGCAAGCAGACAAAAGCTGGAAAATAATAGAATGCTGCACTACATCACTGTAAAGCTTTGATATCTCTACAACTCAATTCATTTTATACTTCAAAATAAATACAGACAGCACACTGACACTTGTGTTGCTCATTTCTCAGCTAGGGATCACATCTATGTAATGTGAGTTTGCTGTGGATATTCCCAGGATCCACCAACAGTCCCTCCCACCAACAATGACCTTTAGGAAGAGGAAGAAAAGTGAGGCTGGGACCACTGTACATTTTTGCTTCTCCAGTTCTCAGGAAGAGCCTGAAATTTACCTACTCCTATCTCTTCAACCAGCTGATGATAGCTAGTGCTGCCATTCAGCATTTAGACGACTCCTAGACATGACAGGTAGCCAAAGCTAAACCACCATGCAGATGTAAAAATAGGTCACAGCAGCAGGAACCATGCCTGGGAACCTGGACTTTTGTTGTAGCTTTTGAGCAGCTCTTCAGTCCTCCAACCCACTCTGGGATATACCACCACCCCTGCTTTTGGCAAGTTGGCTGTCATTGAGCTGTAATTACTGTGAGTTGAAAGCATAAAAATAGCTGCTGCACAGGGTGGAAAACCTATCAGATGATGTCAAGGCGAGTTTTGATTCCTCCCTTCCCCCCACCTCCCCCCCTCCACTTCCTTTCCTATGTCACTTTCTCATTACCTCACTGTCTCTAATTCTGAAAGTGCTTCTCTCTGCATCTTTCAGCTGTCAAAGTGAACTTTACACAGCAGCTAGAGCCAAATCAACCCCCAGCCCATATATAAACTCTGCCACCCACTCCATTCCTTGGGATTCAGCCAAGATGTCAGTTTGCCTTTCCCTGAAAACATGAAGCACATGAAATCCTTGATCCCTATCTGCAAAACACTGGACCAAGAAGAATCAGTTCAGCCCAAGGAATGCAACCCTGATCTGCATTTGATTAACTCCATAGATAAGCAGTTTCCAACCAGCAAGGCAAGTCAACATGGTAAGTGAGGTGTGGAAAGACAGCAGCAGCAATCCCAACCCCCTCTGCTAACACTGAGTAACTCAGCCCTGCCTCTCTCCCAGGCTCTGCAGACCTGAGGAGCAAAGTGCAGCACAACAAAACCAAAACTTTTGGCTCCCCAGATCGGGAGCTCAGATTACAAAGAGACTCCAGAAATATTGTTACAAGGGCTGAAAAGTGGGAAAAGAGAGAGGAAGAGAAGCAAAGATGTTGGTTCACTTATGGGCCATGCCTCTCCTCCTTCCTCCCTTCAGGACCCACTGCACGGAGCAAGCTGCGTGTGATAAAGAGAAGGAAATGGTCCAGAGGTCTGTAACACTCTAGAGCATGTGCAAACAAAAGCATTATGCAGCACATGCTCCTCACACTACTACATGTGAGGGTAACATCTGCTCAGAAGGTGTCACCTATGTAGCCAAAGAAAATGTGCAACTTTTGAAGACAAGTTTACTTGGATTTTCTTCAGAAAACCACTGACAGCAGTTCTGTCAATTCTGTGCTCTAAAAAGCTGCATATACACTCCTTGACTACAAAAAGGTGTTCCCCAAGTAGAGGTTTATAGCCCAGAAAAGACGTGGATTTCTCAGAGAAAGAAGGAAGGACTCTGTCCATGACAGAAAACTTCACAGTAGAGGGTAAAACAGAAGCAGAGGGATTAAGAGAAAGAAGTTTTATAATCAGTTCCCAAACAACAACAGCTCACTATTATGCATATAAGCCCAACAAAAACAAGCAAGTAAATTAAAAACACATATCCAAGCGCATCTTATTTGTTATTTTTACCGTTTTGGTTAATAAATTCTGGTTAGATGCAAACACTGTTGCATACCTCTATATAGTTCAAAGTTACTAGCCCTTCTTCAAGTTACCATCCCATTGTGAGCCCCCAGAACTGGTTGTATGAATGCTCTCATTCTGTTCCAGAGCAAAGTTAGAAAGATTAGCTCAAATTACCTTGGCTAAGCCAACGAGCTTCACAGTGAGAGCTCACACATCAAGAACCACATCTCAAATGTGGAGTGCATATCTCCAGTGGAAGGCCTTAACTGAGAGCTGCTCCAGCTGGAATCACAACAGAATTACATATATTCCTTCAGTTCAGCTATTACCCATCTTGCTCTAAAATAATTACTTAGACCAAAAGAACTAACAGTTCCTTGCTTTAACCTAAGAGCAATAGTTTCCTTGTCATAAAGGAGTCAGAGGTTTCAAGCCAGAGATAGTCACTCAAGGTTCAAGTCAAAATTGTTCTTATCAGCCTTCCTGCCTACAGTTCATCTGCTAATTCACCCACATGCTCCCCAAATAACTTTAATTTCTTCAGGGATAGGCAGATATGCTCACACAGGTGCAGATGTGCATTTCCCCACCCCCACCACTGTACAGAGGCAGGAACATTCAGAGGTGGCAGGATTCGCACACACAGAATCACAGAGAATACTGAGTTGGAAGGGACTCACAAGGAGCATCAAGTCCAGCTCTTAAGTGAACGGCACTGACATGTGAGTATACACTGTGACCAGTGGAGAACACTGAGCACAAGACTTTTCAAAACATTTCAAAACATTTCCTCTTACAGATATTCCAGACTTTAATTTAATTCCAGACTTAAACCACTATGAACAAGTGAAAACAGCAATGTCCAAAACATTTGGTTTTGCTCTCAAGAGCAGAAAAACAGGAAGTTCTGGCTGCCAGACCAAGGGGGTTAGTGAGCAGGATAGAGTGAAAAAGGAAGCAATTTAAATTTGCCTTAAAACAGCAAATTTTTTTAGGAGGGAGTAACTGAGAAAGGACAGGAGGAAGATACCCTTCCTTCCCCTCATGTTAAGGCATGTCTAAGAGTTTGAGAAGTTATGTCACTAATTCCTGTGGTTGTTGAGCAAAAGCTATCCTGCACTTCTCTCTCCCACATCCTTTAAACATCTGACAATAAAAGGTTTCTTCTCTATCAAACCCTCCTACCTACTGCACAAGAGGGTTACCTGTAAACACTTGGAAAGTCCAGTCTATTTTTAAAGTACCTAAACAAGAGAGGAAACAGCCAGGCTGCACTCTGTGTTCACACACTGCTGGTGGAAGGATTAGCAAACCCTTCATTTACTTCTCAGCTTATACTAGCAGAATTGCTACTAGATAAACCTTCATTACAGTACTGTGACTTCTGCCCAGAAAGCTGCTTCCTCCTCCAAACACGTTGGTTACATGGGCAGTAACAATACTGTTGAGGCTTAAGGTGACCATTATTCTTGATTAATCTGATACAGAATTACAATCTCAGAATCTAGATTTTTATTAAAGGTTATCTTCCCCTTTTTGTTGCAGAGGATTTCTTCACAACTTGAAAAAACTATGCACTAATGGAGATATAATTCTAAAAATACCATAAATCACCCCATTCATTTACTAAGTTAGACGCTAATCCTAAAATTTTATATGTGGGGTTTTTTCAACTCTTAACTTTTTCTCTAAAAGTGGTTCAAGTCCTTTGTCTCAATCAGGTAGTAGTGGAGGCTTGGTTGAGGTAAAGTAGGAGACCAAGGTTTATGAAACCTCTAAACCAATTCAGTGGCCAGCTGCCACTGAAAGCAGTGGCCTCCTTTTCCCTCACCATGCATGCTCATCTCACCTCACAGTAGAAAACTGCTATTATCAGGATTATTTGAGATAGGAAATACATTTCTCTTTAGAATGCAAAATTCAGTTCTTGCATTGCCAAAAATCTATAAATCACCTCCAACATCAAATGCTCAAACTCCTCCTTTAGTGCTGAAATTCAGCTATTCCCTGGATATATCAACGCCAATCAAGCTCTCATGGTAGCTTCAAAAACTGAATTTGTTTCCAATACAAAAATGTATAGTGTGTTTGAGTTTTAATCTATAGCTACAACATAAAATGAGCCTGAGACAATGTCAAGGCACATAACCATGATATGGTCAAACTTATGTTATGGACATTTATGGACACACTGATCCTGGAAAGAACTTCCAAGGTCTTGTATGGATTAATCCTCCCTCCACACATGCAGACCTTTCAGACCTTAAGTGAAACATAAGGCACAAATTTCAAAAAGGGGAGAATTTTAGACTCGATTTGGGATAGTTTCTACCTGGATGCTGCTAAATTACTTAGCTTTTGATTAGCAGGAAAAATATTCTTCTTGTGCTATGGTGGAAGAAGTCCTTTAATACTTTCATTAAAAGTATTGCCTTTCACTTTAGAAAGATGCAGTTTTGACAGTACTACCATTCCTTCTCCATAGACTCAATTTTTAAGTGAATCCTATTCTGTGTCAACCAAACCATAGGTTTCCTTTATCAAAAGGAAGGGGGACAAAGATATAGGCCTCCTTTGCAAGGGGCATGATTACTTTTAAAACAAATTTTATCTCATGTTCAAGATTTCTGGTAATGTCAGCTATGAAAGAAAAGAAAAAAGGCAAGTAACTATGAGGGTGTATCCTCTTCCCAGAAAAACCTGCCGAATCTTAGTTTTAATCACCAACTGGCCTAAAAGCATTGGAAGGCATGTAGCCTAAGTGCTTATGACTGGAAAGATGTGTGCTTAGAACATGATGTTCTGATTCAGACATCAGCTTTCTGTTCTGCTTGCCTCCTCCTAAATCTGTAAGTTCAGCTGCAACAAAATACAGAGAAGTCTCTCCAGTCACAACTTTCCTTTAGCTGCCTCACACCCCTCTAAGATCTTCCTTTATTGCTTTGGTGTAAGTTACCAGAACTTATCAATCAGAACCTTCTATTTATGGATTCTAATCAATTCAAACCTTTTAAAAAACCTTTTGGTTGGATACATGAGGTTAAAACAAGTAGGGAGATTTACATATAACAGAGAGTCTGTGTGTCAGAACTGGAATTAGAAATCCATGTATCCTCCCTTCCTTGCCTACCAAATCTATTTTATGAATCCAGACACAAGAGGGGGACCATTAAGGTGGGACTGCATAAAAGCAAACAGGTGGAGGATATCATTGAATAGACAAACATGCAAAGGAAAAATATATGTTTTTTATATGGATGCCAGTTGTTACAATCTGGCAGGACTTGGCTGCTCACTGCCAGTACATTTAACAGCCGGTTTAACAGAAGTCACTTACAAACAAGCTCTTTAGAGCAAAACCAATTTTAGCAGTGTAGACTGTTAAAAGACATTGCCATGTGCTTACTTTGAGCAACTATGCTATAGTAAGGCCAGAACTGACTATGAACTCACAATTGTCTCCTACCAGAAAATATTTTTCCCTGGGCACAACAGGAAATCTGTCCTTAGGTTTCAGCGACAGAGTAGAGAGACAGACCTGGTAAGAGAGGAGAGCAGTGGATATTATCTGCCCTGACTCAGTGAGGCTTTGCTATTGCCTCCTGCGAGACCCTCACAGAGAAGCTGATGGAACTGAGTCAGATGAGGAGACTGTGGTGGACTGAAAACTGACTGGCTGGGCCCAGAGAGTGCACCAGCACATGCTGGGGGTAAGTGGCTGCAAAGCAGTTTGACAGAAAAGGACCTGGGGATCCCACTGCACACCAAGTTGAACATGAGACAGCAATGTGCCCTTGGAGGAAGAAGGCTAAGGAAGGCATCCTTGGCTGCACTAGGAGGAATGTTCCCAGCAGATCAAGGGTGGTGATGCTCCTCTGCTCAGCCCTGATGAGGCCACATGTGGAGTGCTGGCTCAAGCTCTGAGGTCTCCAGTCCAGGAGAGCCACAGCCATACTAGGAATCTTATCCATCTAAAAACCTGAAAGCATGGTGTAAAGAACACAGAGCCAGACTCCTCTCAAAAGGTGCCCAGTGACAGGACCAGAGTCAATGTGCACAAACCGAAACACAGGAGGTTCCCTACGAACATCAGGAAAGAATCTTTTACTGTAAATGTAACTGGCACGGTTTGCCTCCATCTATGGAGATATTCAAAAGCCATCTGAACACAGTCTTAGGCAACTGGCTCTAGGGGAAACTGTTTGAGCAGGGGGGCTGGGCAAGATGACATCCAACTTCAACCATTCTGTGACAGATGTGTAACCACCTTCCTCCAGGGACTTGTTTGTCTAGTCATAGATATGTAGCAACCTCAGAGTAAAACCAAAGCAAATTCAAAAATGACAAACCTCATACACAGAAAATGCAAATATTTTCAATATTCTCCTAAGAATCATTCACTTCTAATTTAATTCTTCGTATTTTGAGTCTATCATGCACTGTATATTATTCTTTGTTGGCCAATCTTTTCTGTCTCTTGGACTTACTACCCAGGCACTGCCACCATTTATAGGTTCCATGACCTAGAATTCAGTAGTTTTCTCACTCTGCTTAAGATTTTAGAGTTGAAACTGTTTATCTGCTTCCTCAGCTTCACTACAATGTTCAGTACAGAGTTTAAGTGATATTACTCAAGCCAGATGAAATAATCTAGCATTGTGCTCTCATCATTCCTTCTTTTTGAGGGCTCTAGGTTTCAAAAGAAAGTTCAGTGAGTTAATTAGGGTCACTGATCCATCAGAAAAGTGAGAGAGTTTTAATGGCTTTGTTCTCAAAAGTGAATTAGACTCCTCACAAGAAAGTCCAACTGTCCTAGCTAGCTGGGGCTAAGCAGCAGGTGCACTGAGCTGCTGCTGCTGCAAAACAGGAGTGAAGGGAAGTACAAACCTTTCCCCTCCCTTCTACTGGTCATGACAAACCATTGGGACCAATTATTTAAACTGTTTTGTGTTGTTTCACCCTTGAGACAAGCTTCTTCATTTTAGATTCAATTTAGTTTCTTTATTTTAGTTTACCATAAAGATATTGGGTCCCAAGAGACAGAGCTGCCACATTTCTGTTTGGAATATCTTGAAGATAAACATACAGGCATGTGCTCTGTATAGATAGCCAGAGCATGTGAAATAAAATCAACACTCTGTGGGCACATCAGGATTACTCTTTGTACTACAAGCACACGAGATACTTAATTAGCACAAGGACAACAGTTTCATGATATGTCAGATTTATTATGGTTATGCTGCAGAAATGTTTGGGATTTCTGAATGTCTTCTTCCCTCTCAGTTAATGGAGCGTTGTTGCAGCCAGACATCTGGAGATTCTGCAGAAGTGTTAGAAGAACCCTCACGGTCCAGGATGGGGGAGGAGGCAGAAGGAAAAATGTGGACAGACTGGCAAAATAATAAGGCATATACAAGAAGTAGCATCTGCTATTAAATCAACCCCATGGAAATATGGTTCCCACCACAATTTAGGCCCCTGCCTCTCCACAACTGACTTCTGTTATAGGAATAAAATTACGCTCAGCCAGCCTCCTGATACAAGTTAGAAAGAAGTACTCAAGTACTTGACAATGCCAGAATTATGATCTCGGGACATTTTTCTCCACTAAGTCCTCCCACACTTTTCCGTTTTCTGCTCCCAGCTCTTCTCTCTTCTTCCCCTAAATCAGTTACTCACCATTTTTCACTAAAGAAATTATTTTCTCCCCTGCTAACTCTCCAAATTAGTTGCTACTCAAAATTCTAAATCGAGCTCTGCAATCTCCTGTCCCAATTAAATCAAAGGAAAGAGTAGTTCACATAAATAACATTTTCAAGATCCAGTTTTAGCTTCGAGATTTTGCAGCAAAGTTTCCAGTCCTGCTTCAGGGCCAGAAGGTTAAACATTTCTCAATGACGCAGGCTCCCTTAGCAAAAGAGAGATGAGAAAGGGGTCCAAAAAAACCTCATTCTTCCCAGGCACTAAATCAACAACCACAGCAAACAGTGACTGCCTCTCTCCGAGGAAAACTCGGAGCAGTGGAGCAGTCTCTTACTATAAGCAGCCACTTTGTCTATCACCATAATGCAAAAGCCAAGTACAAAGAGAAGAAGAAAAATAATCATAAGAAGAGAAAAACAGATTTTAAAAAATCCAAGAATGGAGATTATATATTGCGCACTACATAGAAATCATAATAAATTAAAAATCAAACAAACAAAATTCTGTAGAGCACTGAAAGTCTGTTTAAAATTGCTGTTCTTTTGTGGTCCATTTAAAGTTGCCAGTAACTTTCTAGCTTAAATTTAAAAGATGCTCTGACTTTAAAATGGGGTGAAATCATCATGCCTGAGAGACCACTTTTCTTATCCAGAATCTCATTAATCTCTCAGTTTTCAACATAAGATTAGCAACAGCAGTTTATTCCAAAAGGAGTCTACTAAATCTGGATTTTGTTCTTACGTACTTAGAGGTAACATGAAATCAGCAATGCTATACTAGAAAGCGTTTTATGTTTATTTCAGTTTTTAGTGAAAGAACATTGAAGGCTCTAAGCTTTGGCAATGCTTTGCAGTAAGTCAAGCTCAGGGTACTTTCTGAACCAAATGTGTTGGGAGTTGCAGTTTTTCATCAGTGCTACCTCAGTGTCACATAGTAACTTTAATAAATCAAAACCATTCAATATATTCTTAAAAGACATATATTTGAGTCAACATCAGTGAACACAAAGTCCAAATCTCAAATATTGAAAAACATAGACAAGGAACAACAGCTTCAACCAGAGTACTTCCAGTAGAATTAAAAAAAAAAAGAAAAATCTCCTCAAGATCACTTATGATTACTGACTGAACAAGCCTGCTTGTTCTTCACTAGAAACCACAATTTTTTTATTTAGGATACATTCATTTTTGAGGAAAAACAATTAGGGCAAAGAAAATGGAAGACTACAAAGAACTACAAATATATTTCTCAACCTACTTTTCACATGGGATAATTAAATAGGTTCATATTCTGTTGAGGATCCAGTGCTGTCCATAATGCCTGGGAAGCATCATTAACACTGCATGGAAGATCTGATTTAAAATAAGCATCACTACAGAAAGATACAAAAAACCCATTAAACAGGTCACATTAGTAGATACTATTTTAGCACTTGCCTACTTTAAGAATATTGAAAATAGATGAAGCTTCTTCTAGGGAGAATATTTTCCTTGCATTAAGATTTGCATCAGTTTAACTACAAGGAGTTACTTGCACTGAAAGCCACTGACACATTTAATATTGAAAACTAGAAGACATTTAACCAAAGAGAGAAATCCTAGAACAGCTTTCCAGTAAGAGTGAGAAATCAAACACTTTTTAAAGTGGTGCTGGATAAATTTGCATAGGGGACTATATGACTGGATTATTGCAGCAGCAGGGGAGGGGGCTCTGCCACCCTGAAGAGTAATTCCAGTTTCGTTCCTTTATGACTTCTTACCTACCTAAACTATGGCTAAGTAATACAGCATTCTTAAACCATACTAAGGCTAATTACAAAAGGGAGCTGTGCCAATGTAATTAAACCAGATTTCTATATTGATTTTGATAGTAAAATTCTCTTGACAAAGAAATTGAGGGGTAAGGGGGGCAGTATTTCTTCTATTAAGATAAAGATTCTAGTTTCACCTCCATAAAGCAGGGCTCGTGTTTCCTTAGCCACAAATGAAAAACCAGACCGCCTCAAGACAACCAGCTGAGGTTTCTCCATTTAAAAAGACAATCTGAAACAAGTGCCAGTCTCTCCTTGGAAGAACCCTAAGGTCAGAACAGCAGAGGGTGCTGTAAGTCTGAACTGAGGTGCAGCAGCTCAGCAGCAAGGAGAATCTAGATGCAACATGAAGCTGTAGTTTACTTCAGATTTTGGGGTGAGTTTTTTGTCAGGTTTTTTTGTTTGGTTTTGGAGGGGGTTTTTGTGTTGTAGGAGTCATTTGAGACTGGTAAAAGCAGACAGCAAACAGGTTAATACAAAAATTTATTTATAGTAGCTTCCACATAACATCAAACAATAACATCAGAGACACTTCCAAAACCTCAACAGTTACCTATAATCCCTACCACTGATCTATACAGCCCTGGGAACACATCAGAACATTATCAATTGATTCACATTGATACTTAGACACAAAAAAATTGTACTTTAATGTCTACAATCAAAATGTAGATTGGACTTGGATCCCATTATTAAAAAAAACATTCTGATTATGAACACTAATGCAAATTTCTGCTATCACACAGGCATGGAAACTTGAGCACTTTGTTAAACATTAGTAATCTCTTAAATCTGGCAAACACTGGATAGCAAGGAGTCACCAGGTAACTGGGAGACAGAACGGATGTGTGTCTGAAGTGGAACCCTTCAGGCAAAGAATGTGGTGTAATCATCATACCAGTTCAGAGAGACTCAGCATAGCACACGTTCAGATATTAATCCAGAACCTAAATTAGTGGCAGGCCACAAAGATGACCATGATCTGCCTGAGCCACAAAGATAAAAATTATCAGTCTGAGACTATATACATCATCAGTAATAATTTCTATGCAATTGTGCCTAAAGACCCCAAATAAGAACCTGATTAAAGTCATTCTTTTTCACTCCATTTTTCCAATGCACTTGAACTACATTCCTTAAGAAAAGTTGATTCATATTCATCATGTAAATGAGTGAGTAACTCACAGAGTGTGATGACAACTAAACAGGGCCCATTATACATAATGCATTAATTTCACAGAAAGGAAGACTCTGTTTTGATTACACCTACAACACATAAAACCTGACATGACTTTACATGCATTTTAAACTTTCATTTTGTTTTTAATAACAAAAGACAAACCCTTGATGAATTATACAAAAAATTGCAGTATGATTATGACAATCTTACTGACTACACTGGGAACTGGGTTAAAATGCACACACACCCCTAAAGTTAATTCTCAGAAGCTGTATTTTAAAGTGAGCTGGAGCCATAAAGAAGGGTTGCGAGGCAAAGCAATCAGCGAATAATCGTTTTGTGTCTACCACATCTTTACTGTTTCAGAACAACTGCAGCCTATCTGTGCCCCCTGCAAGTTAATGTTAGTACACAGAATGGATAAGGGCAAAAAGCTGCCTGAGTGGTTCTTCTCCTACTCTCTCAACCTGTAGGGTAACACTTGCTGTATAAAAAGAATAAACAGAGTATTCTCAAAGTAGATGGAGAAAAAAAAATATTGTTTTCAAAAGATGATATAATGCTTCAACAAATACTTGCCACAGGGTTAAAGAGATTTCCAGGAGTTTGTTTTAATTTAAGGTTGTCAGTAGAAATAGGTACTGCTCAACTAAATGATTCTAATGAGTACTCTTTATTGTAGACTGTCATTCTTGACACCAAAAAAAAAGAAAAACATACTTCATTTGTTTCAGTACAATCCTTTAACTCTAGTTTGGCTAACACAACCACACTGTGATTTGCTTACTCAATAGTTAATCACAGGGATAAAAGGCAGCAAAAGGTTATGTTCAGATCTTTCATGAATGGAATAACTCACTAATGTGCAGCTTACAGCTGTGCACTCTTCTCTCCACGTCTTAAAACAGCCAACCCAGAACTTTGTGCAGTTTGTAGCTCCAGTAAAAAATTTCCATATTTAAAGCTGACTTCAAGAACATCCCATTTGCTGCTTCGGAAAGAATTCCCACTGCATGATGACGATGAGGCTCACATAACTTTGTTCAGTCCTTGAATCACATGCAGGATTCTGATTAAAAGCCAGTGAAGAGTCATTTTATCACTACTCAGAATATACACATTCAGGGAGCTGTACTGTAACCGGGGAACTCTTTACACTCCCCAGGAACTTGCTACCTAGATACAAAAGGTTACATTTCCAAATGCCATAGATTCCAAACTGAAATCAAAAGTTCTATTTTTAAAGTAGTGATGATGCAAACTATAGAGCCAGGAATGTTCTCCCCTCAGCTCCACCCTCCATCCAAAACCAAAATCCCAATTGTGTTGATTCAAGAACTCATTGCAATCTTGAAATTCCAAGTTGGAGGGTGAGAGGGAAGAAAAGAGAAGAAAAATAAAAGTTCTACTATTCGAACAAAATAAAATGCAAAAAACCTCACAACTAGGAAAATCTCTCGTTAGAAAATGAAAACAGCAGCAAGGAAGGAAAATCCTTGTAACTGGTGCTTGAAAAAGACAAGATGAAGTTAGGAGGCATTTTACAGCATCAATGAAATGTCATTCCTCATGTACTAAAAGGCAATACTGAATTTTCAATTTATTTAAAACAGGAATGAGAACACCAACCACAAACTGCAGCTCTGACATTTGTCACTTCTGAAAGAGTTAAGATGGGGGGCATGTCCCTTCTAAGAATCACAGACAGATATGATGTCTGTCACCTTTCTTCCCATTAAAAGCAGTTTAGCAGCTGACATCCCTAAAGCACCTCAACTTAAATCCTGTAAAGAGAGAAGAAAAAGAGCCTGAGAGTTGTGTTTAGAAAGAAAGAATAAAGGGATCAGCACTGCTTTTTCCTAAATTGAATTTAATATATCCCTAATCTGCTAAAGTAGCTCAAAAATCCAACCTTTTCCCTTGAAAAATGAGGGAAGTTTTGCATTTGATTCAAAATGACACTAATTTTTAGCTGAAAGAATTGTTCTTTTTTCAGAACCAGTTGGATACAAAGCAAATTAGACCATAGAAGTCAAGTTTTATCCACTACAGAGAACTAAATTATTTCTGTGCTCATTTACAGTGCTGACTTCAGAACAGCTCTTCTTTTGTTCTCAAAATATGCATGGAAAAAACCCTCTTGTTCATCTAAACCAAATTTCTGACAGTTTAGAACCACCTGCTTCTGGGTTTGCATACCTGCCTTGGTATCTAACAGATTTTAGGAATTTTTTTCAGCAGGTCAACAGAACAAACATATCAAAACCCAAAGATGCTATTCAATAGACTACCCTATCCTGAACAATCTTAATTTTTTCAGTATACTCACAGAAGATTAAAACAGGACAATTCTTCACGTTCAAGACAGTGCAAACAACAGTGTTCTGCACTGAAGCAAACCAAAGATACCCAGAACAGTAAACAAAGGTTTTAAGAGAGCAAAACCATAAGGAAATAGAATTCATTAACAGAAGTAGCCATTTGGCCAAGTGCTAACATCCATTAATTCTAGCAATTCACTGTTAGACTCTACATGACCCTAAGTAGCCATAACTCTTACCCACCCATGCAAAATGTCAGGAATAAACAATCTGAAACTTAGGGTTTCTCTCTAGCTGATTGCACCTCTGTATGTGTACTGCACGCACACTTCTTCCCAGCCACCTGCTAGAAGCCATAAAAAGGATTCTGTAACAAAATCAAATCAATTTAAAAAGAAAGTGAAATTATATTTGAAAATTTGTATTTGTTATTTAAACACAGAACTTGCATATAGAGGCCAGCAGCACACCCAAGACTTCTGAGATTTCCCCCCATCACGAGTCCCTCATATGATTGTTCAAAAATATTTAAGTGTTACCAAATTGTAGATAGTGTCCAA
>VZTB01010704.1:585927-614980 GCA_013397245.1 Thryothorus ludovicianus
TTTTTGGAATGTCTTTTCTGCTTCATTTTCATTTTTACTCCTCTACTATCACCACTTGCACTCGTTTTTTTACTTCTCCTTTTTTTAAGTTTGACAGGCATGTTTAATTTTTTTCTGGTTAATACAATATGCACCTTGCTGTTCATATAGTCCTCGCTTCAGTTATTTTTTGTTCTGAAGAAATAGTCCCTCCCTGCTTAAACTATTCTGCTCTCAGAAGAGTAATGTTGTAATGTCCCCCTCAGTTCTTTCTCCAAAACATTAAGAATGTTTTCTCATCTTTAGTATCAAAGGAGTTGCTTTTCAAGTGCCCACCAACATGGAATACGGACACTACGTTCTGGGTCAGTAATGGCTTCAGATGCTCCTGCTTCTTGAGTGGACTCCCATTAACACCTAAGCAGTAAATAAGCACAGTCTCATGACCTGTAGTCTTGAAGAACTTTTGGTCTATTGGTCTATGGAGTGCAAGCTGTGTAAGCTCTGCTAGGACAAATTATTTACCCAGCTTAGGCCATGATTCTCCTATTTCTTCAGTGGCTGTTCAGAAACTTTGAGATGACTGGGACAACTGTTTCCATCTTCCATCTTTCCAGTAGGGCTTCTGGAAATGAGTATCAGGACCAAGAAGATTTGAGAAGTAAAGTCTTTCCTCAGATAAGTAATTTTCCTCATTCTGGCACTCAACAGACAGGAGATCCAATTTCAGCCTCTGAATTCTCAAATAGTTTGCCCAACACACAGCCACCTCACTAAGCCAAACAAAAGCAGCCACCAACAACATCTAAAGTCTCTAAATATTACAACTGAACAAATTGGCCTCATTGTGAGTAGCTGTTTTCCTTATCTAGAAGCTTGTAATACACTTCCATTATTCGAGACAGGTCTTTAAACCTTACACACACGTTCCTGTCGTCACACTCCATTTCCCCACCAATCTTGTGAATCCATTTATGTAAACATTTGCCTGCTTCTCGCTTAAGATTTTTCCAGCAGTGGTTGATCCAGGAAAGAAGAGAGTGGCCACTGATGGAAGAGGTGCAATAAATCTGTATCCCTCATTAGGTAAACTAAGCTTGCCAGGAAATTGCCTCAACATTACAGAACACCACTGCATAATCTAGGACTAGGGTTAGCTGACTTAAGCAAAAGCTCCACACAAGTACTCCTTAGTGGGAGAAACTCTCATCCCCAGAATTAAATGAAAGCCTCAGGAGTTACCATAATTTGGAAGAGACAAGAAACACAGCCACACAAAGTTTTGAGATAAAGCAACACTAATACGAAGGCTGCTTTCCTAATTTTAGCAAGTGTTACTTTATAATGTGAGTTTCCTGAGAATATAATGCATAAATTCAGTTACAAGAACCCTGAAATGTAAATTCCATGGCTGTTTTTTGCTGGGGGGGAAGGGAGGGAAATTTAAAAACTTATTAGAAGCAATGCATGTTAAAGTCAACATTTTTTTTCAGGTCTTCACATAAGAGCTTTCTTTCCAACAAAGTCTGATTAGATACTATCCTGCCATATGCATCCTGTTCAATACCAAACACCTTGTTGGTGTCTAAACCCTACCTCCAAAATTCACTGCAAGAGTACAACTAGAGGAATGATGTATTATGTACATACCCTCTTCCAAATTGAGAAAAACACTACATAAGATGTTGGCCTGTCTTTCCTGTCTACAATAGGAGATAGAAAATAACCATACTTTGGTTCTCTAAGCAACAAAGAATATATCAGGACTATAACATAGAGGTCATACAGGATCTTTACAAAAATACAAAATCTTCACAGATATTTTTAAAACACACAAAATTAAGTTAGGGAAATTAACATGGTCAATTCAGGAAAAAAAAAATAACCAAACAAAACCCAGCAATTTTGGCAGCAATTTTCGGGGAAAAATTAAACTACAAAATTATTGTTTTACATGTCTCTTTCCCAGTCACTACTTAAGGAAATGAAAAAGCATCTGACTTTCAGGAACAAGTTTATCTTCACACTTTTGGCATCACCTACTTGCTGCTTTTCAGATAATGCTGCCCAAGAGATTAAGAGTACACAAACCCAAATTCCTAAGGTACTACAAACTTGTGGTCAAATCTTACCAAGGTTATAGTCTCTGTTCCCATCCATACAGCAAAGACCATTCATATCTATGTATGTATTTATTTTCATGACTACATAATGTCCTAGAGCCTCAGATAAAAACACCCTACAGAAACATCTCATGCTCCCATTAACAGATAATTCTCATTCTAGCATGGCTTCCATGTGAGAAACGCAGCCCTGTACATATCTAACGGGTAAGCACAGTATCACCAAAAGCCACAGCACTTACCAATGAATCATGTAAACAAAATACCACTGTCATTCTCAAGGGAATGATATGAAACAAGATATGAAACAAGTACTGGAAAGTTTCAAATACGACTTTTTCCCAAAATACGCCATTTAAAATCTCTCTAAAGTGTCAAGAATATGTTTAATCAGAAAATCATTAACAGTAAAACTACATAAATCAGTCAAAAGCTGAATAGAGGAACAAGTCTTTAGAACAAGTCTTAGATTTGACTGGAGTTTTCTAATCTTCATAAGTCATGTAAATTTAACACTGGAGATCAAACAAGGGAAGAAAAGAGAGAGAATTTTAATTTTATCTCTGATGAAGCTCTAAACTGAAGAGTATTTAACATCCAAAAAGTACCCATCTGCATCCTGCACATGAAATCACCACAGTTTTCTAACTTGTCTTTATCTGAAGTCACACAGCCTCCTGGAACTTCCTATATAGTTCATCAACCATGATTCACTAGCAAAAATTAACCACAGGATATGTTTGGAGTGGTACCTGATTGGAGTGTTGTCATCTGCATTTCTGGTTCCAGCAGCGTCATGTCGATCCTTTTCTCAACAGTTACAAGCTCTTAAAGACCTCTCTTTATATAGACATAGGTATGTTAAAGAAAAAAAATCAAAGAAGACCTCTCAACTTTAATCTCATTCAAAACCAGCAAGAAATTCTCATCCTTATATCATGAGAACTGTGCCTAGTGAGAAAACTCAAGTCTTTCAATAAGCAGTTCTCTGCTTATTCACTACAGGCAAGTTGGAACAGCCCAAGATCAAATTACTGCTAGGAAAAAAATGAATACTCCAAGGGAGAGCAAGATGTAAAGTTTGCAGGAGTAAGGTCCGCCCCTTGATGCTCTGTAAGC
Source organism: Thryothorus ludovicianus (assembly GCA_013397245.1). Classification (NCBI taxonomy): domain Eukaryota; kingdom Metazoa; phylum Chordata; class Aves; order Passeriformes; family Certhiidae; genus Thryothorus; species Thryothorus ludovicianus. Next base: position 589,149 of record VZTB01010704.1, read on the forward strand.
TGAAGGGAGGGGGGAGGAAAGGGTCAGAGACACTAGAACTGGCAGTTTTTCCCCTTTTATAAGAGGATGACGTCTTGGGTAGACTTTCAATCCCCTAAGGGGCTCTGCTGATGAGGCAATTTCGTTCCAAGGACAAGGAGACCCAGTGTTAACATAAACATGCAGACATCCTCAGCTTTGAAACAACATGGCCAAAGTCATATACATCCTGCTGATAGATTAGTCACTTTTTTTTCATTCTTTGCCAGTCCTTATTCTCAATAATTAAACTACTCCCCTAATCAACCCCCCTTGCTGATCATTAAACCCGAGCTGCTCTAACAGATGCTAGTGTCTGTTTCTCAAAAACAAAAAACCTGCCTTTTGTCATTCATACATTTCCCACCATGGATCACACCCTCCATTTAACCAGACTAGAGGTTAAAAAAATTCAGTCTTGTTTCCCACATCCACATGATCAGTGTCAGATTATTTGGGAGAGTGGACAAAACTTTTACAGTCAAGTATCTCTCCAGTAGAAGATAAAAATAGAATTAAGTCTTTCCTCACTAGATGATTCTAGCTCCCAACAGAAAGGAAATTCAGTCTTGGTCTCTAAAGAGTCTCAAGTAATTTGCCCAACAGATAATTTAATTATCTTAACAAACTAATTCCAACACTTCAGTCCCCAGAGCATCTTTCCCTTACTCCCCATCTTTCCACAAGGCTTGTCATGGTTTCTCTTTAGGTCATTTAAGTAAGTAACTGCATATATTTGTACCAAGTCCTAAAGTACATTCATCTGTGCACATCTAAGATATAGACACATTTTTAGATTTTAAATACCTTTTTAGCAAGTCAGAATTCCTCTCCTGCCACAACAATATGCATAAAAATGAATTGCTAGGTGTGCAAAACTGCTTAAGCCCTATTTTCTGACCCCTCTGACATGAAATAACTTCAGGACTTCTCTACCACTCAGACAGAAGAGCTCCCCAACAGCTGCTCGACTGCTGAGGAAAGAGTATGGTGGGTTTTAGCAGTGTATCTTCCTTCCCACACACAAACACATCTGGAGCTTTAAAGGACACAGGAAAAACTCATTTAGAAGCTTTAAACAATGCAAGAAAATCTCTTAAAGAGATGATATTCTAGTGCTTATCTGGTTTTCACACTCCATACATCAGTAGTGTGCTGTAAAAGGACGGGAATCAGCTCATTTGGGTTTCTCTTGTACTCAAATGCCACCTTTGCAGTCCTACATCTGCAGCCAGTGTAGGCAAAAATCACTGGCCTAGAATGTTTCTTCTTGCTATGCAATCTTTATGAAAAGGAACTGCAGCAGTGCACTGTATCCTGAGCATTCAGACACAGAAATAACTCACTTTACCACCTACTCTGAATATTCATATGCATCATAAATCAAGGAAACATCTATTTTTAGCAGAAGGTATGCTTGTTTTTGTTGTGATATATGGAAATATAAGAGGAAGCAGTATGACCCAAGCTGAAAGGAAATCTTTCCTCCAGTTTCCAGGAACATCACTTAACTCTCTGAAGTATGCACATGTGCACTCTCGGTGACCACAAAGAGGCAGATGAAATTTAAAGCACTAAGCAGGATGTTGCTCATTTGACCAGCAAGGAAGATACAGACTGCAGTACCAGATGTCTTCCAACAGAGATTCCTTCATTACACTTTGTTGGGATGTATTGATCGTGGGAGGGGCAGAGCTGCATCTGGAGAAGTGGCTGATACTAGTCCAATAAACATGAGTTACAGAAAGGTACACATTACAGAAGCAGCCAAGGTCCCAAAGTTAGGATTCAGCTGGCTAAGAACTAGCAGCAATTGACTATTGTAAAATAGTGCAATCTCTCTTTCGTGAAGCAGCCACTCTGTTTAAGTAGAACACATTGAGAATCCTGCTGAATGGCATTCTCCCTTTAAAGAGACAGGCATCCTTTCCCCGTTACCGCCCTGAACACTCAAAACAGCAAAACCAGCAACAGAAGTCCTTATACAGATAAAACAGCTGCCCAGATCTGGGCCTGACTTGTTTAGCAAGCAGTTTAAATTCATGAAAAAGGAATGGTTTTTAAACAGCTATCAAATTGTATGTCTAACATTCATCCAGCAGCCCTGAACCTCAAAACCTTAAAGGCAAACTGAAGTAAGAGAGAAACTAGAAAGGAAAAAGAGAAGGGAGAGTAATATTATGAGCCAGTGATTGCAGAAGGGTGTTAGTCCTGTTAACTTGATAAGGAACAAAAATTCTGTTCCTTTGAGAGCTAACTTGTTACAGTTATCCTGTTAAAGCTGCCTTCGGTATTATTCTTTCCAGCTCAACTATACCCCCATCACTATTTAAAAGTTTGTTTAAAATATTTCAAGGAGATTACCACTTCTCAGTTGTTTGGTAGCTCCCATCAGTAACAGGCCAGTCATTTCTGTCATGCTCTGGATCTCAAAGTTCTATCAGGAACTTTCAGACAGCATGCTAAATTTATAGTCTCCTGGGACATAAAGTCTCATAACACAAATCTATCCAAGACAGACTGGTTGTTTTTGTTCTAACAACCATTCCCCTTACTCTCACACAAGAGAAAACAGCAAGCCTCACTGGAATGTGTGCAAAGGACAGATCAGAGAAAGCTATATATTTCCTGTCTTGGTCCTTTTGCTACAATACAGACAATCTTCTTCACATCTAAGTTCTGGATGAGGCACTAACCACTGCTTGGTAATTAAATGTAACTTTGAGTCACACTATTCCAGAAGGCAGATGCACACTAGAACAAAAAAAAACCAAAAAAAAAAAACCAGACCTCAAAGACTGAGAAAACAATTTCAAAATACTCTTATCTCTTTAAAGCCCTTTCTCAGGAAAAAATACCATCCTTGTTTATAAGTAAACATGTCTAGCTTCTCAAATGAGTTCATGAGTCACACAATTTACTTTTTAAAAGGACAGTCTAGGACATGATTTTAATTAAGAAAATATTATTCTTTTTAAAGTCAGAATAACAAGAGGACAATAATAAAATTTGCAAACCCTTTATAATAAGTTATATTTGAAATATTTGAATCTCACTGTATTCAGTGTAATGACAATTCAAAATGGCAAAGGGATAGCAGAGGAGGGAAATAGGAATGTATAGCTTAATCAAAGAATTATAGGAGCAAATCACCTGCACAATTATTTAAAATAAAATAAAGGTGCCCTAATACTCATGTATTTTAATAGTAAATGGGCATAAGAACACAGGCACTATATTAGCTGTTTAGAACAATTTTAGAAGTTCAGCTCTGCAATTTCTGAGTATAATCACCAAAGCTTACATAGCAACTATTTACCCTGTGCCTTGTACAGCACTAACAGGAGTACCTTCCCAAACCTAAAGCACATGCCTTTTATATGACTTGAGTCATACTGAAATTCCACACGTTCCAGCTAGACTCTCTTCCCCCAACACACAGTACTTTGTAGAAGGCAAGCATCTCAGATCAAGCAAACCCCAATGACCAGCAAGCTGGTGCAAGTTCCATCCAAACCTGCAATCATAAAATGCAACAGTTCCTTGGAAAGAATGCTACCTCATCTTAAACTAGCCCACAGTGAGAAGAAACCGGAGTGTGGGAGGATTCTAACACAATGTTTTTCATGACCCCTGGACAAAGATAACTATGAATTCATCTGGGGAAAACAGGTCAAGAGAGAGTCAATAAGTTAGTGGAGCAATTACGGTAATTTCAAATAAAGTTAATGAGAAGAGGAGTTGTTTTTTTTTAAAATAAATTATCAAACTACCTTAGATATGTATATTTATCACCTGGGGGGGAGGGGGGGGTTGGTTTTTTTAAATGCATTCATTAGGGATCTGCTCTAACCCCACCCTAAGGGCTGGGATAAGTTATCTTAGCATCTTAGTACAGGTAACTGAGAAAAATCAAGAGATACTGAAGAGCTTCAGATGACTTCATAATGGCCTTTTTCTGGCGTGTGTGGCAACAAATCAGTCAGTCACAGGTAATCTCTCATAGTTAATGGAAGCATTGATGAACATGGGTAGAAAAGGAGAAGGAATGCAAATTTGGGGTAGAAAACAAACTCTGAAGTACAAATTAAATAACCACACCTGAAATGTCCCATTAAGCTTGATTCTGAACAGAATCTAATAATTGTGTCAAAATAGTTTACTAAAACCTTACCACATAAGGTTGCCTTCCGCTGAAGTGACAAAAAATTGTTTCCTAGCTACCTGTGTTCAAATGCTTCATATTGGAATTCTATATCTTTAGTATTTTTTATTGCACTTTAATTGTGTAACTTAACAGCAGGTGTTCAGTGAAGTTGTTCATGGTCCTTACACCCATGAGTCCAGGTATCTATCCTTCTAGAAAAATGTGTAGCTGTAATAAGGGGGAATATGAAGAGAAGTCTGGATCTGAAACAAATCAAAACCAACAAGAAAATCCTCAGACACTGTCTGGTTGCTCTTCAGTTCTAAAAAAAGGAAAAAAAAAATTTAAAAGGAATCTGCTGTCCTAGGGCATATGGCAGCATGAGTATACAGGACTGCACTCACAGTTTTCCCATGGGATACATAATTCCATGATGCCTCATAAGCCAAAGAAATTTCTATTTTAACTCAGCTAATAGTTTACGTTCCAGAACCACAGTCTGTTGTAACATAGTACAAACCCACGTAATACTTTTCTACAGATACCTACAGATAAGCCAAGTCTGTTTAGCAAAACTACAGCAAGAGTTAATCTGTTAGAAGCTCTCAGCATAAATAGTTAGTTCAGCTGTGAGTCAGCAGTGCCTGTCTAGAACTGCAAACAGGAGATCCTTTGACACAGATAGGCAGCTTCCAGCAAGTCTCTTTCTTGCCATCCCCTCCCACTGCCACTCAGCTTCAATATTCCTCATACCTCGAATTTGGCAAGTTGTCACAGAAGCAGTTTCACTGCACAAGATAAGTTCTACAACCACTTTGGATTGCTCAAATGTTTAAGCAGATTGCCATCTCAACTGGCAGATCATCTCTGAACCTTTTTAACATGTTTGAAAATGAGGACACAACAACAAAGATACACTATATTTAAGAAAGGAGTTTTAACAAGCTCAACAATTTTCAACAGCTGTGCAACCTCCACCCCAAGAGAACTGAGAAATTCCCATTTGAAGGAAGACATCTATTAATTCAAAATGCATCAGCTAAATTTCTTAACAGCTCACTAAATTTCTTAGCAGCCCACTAAACCAAGTGTTCTTTTACACTGTGACAGTTTGCAAATAACCACATTTCAACAGCACTTTTCATTCCCATAGTACTTTAATGAATGTACACACAAACAACACATAACAAAATACTGCAGCTTAGGAGAAAAGATAATTGTCTACCTCCTGTGTACCTCCAGAGATAAGGAATATTCAGATAATCTAACTCAGGGACTTTGGACTTTATGCCTCACCTGAAAAGCTGCCCCTCCAGCAGTAAAATTCCCACTATTGTGCTGAGCCCTGATAAAGAATCAGCTCTAAAGAGACCCACCTAATGAGTCATTTCCGGGAATATCCTAATTTTCTTTGGCAAAAGATATGGGCAGAGGTGTTCCTTTTCAAATACACTTAAAGTACAACACTATTTTACCTGTTCCAGTCAAGCAGATTTGCACCCCACAATGACATTGCTTCAAAGCCAAGTCCACCATTACTCGGATAGAGGAAAATTATCTATTTCTGTTAAATATTCCTGAAATACCACTTTTTAAACTTATCCAAACAATTGAATCCTGTAAAGATTTTTATTCCTGTGCCAGAACATCCTTTCCTCTGACTGTAACAATATCATTCAAAGTGCTGCTACAAGTTTCATTTTTCTGAAAGGGTACTCTTATCTGTTCCCAGCACTAGTCTCCTTTTCCCAGTGGCATCAAAAATAAACTGCTTCTTCCCACTTCAGGATCCTTAATCATGCCTTATTGGCTAAGAGAACCATGATTCCAGAAAAATCACAATGTCACTTTCAGGTGGCCAGCTGTCAGGTGCTGGAAACAAAGGCTCGTATGCTTTTCCCATGCTCCAGCTCTCTATCAGTTTCACTGCTATCTTGATTAAATACCATTTGAAATCTCTCCTTGCTTTCATAACCATAAAATGCCCAAGTCTACCACTAGTTGAGATGTGCTGAGATCACAGTCTACCTTGCTGACTAACATTCCAATTTTCTTCTATTTATCATCACCACCTTTACCTCCATCTTGTTGTATTTTATCTTAGAAGACTGCAAACATTAAGTATTAGAAGTTTTTTGTTCTATTATTTCCATGTCTATCTTCTCCATTTTTTGTAAATAGAACTGTGATCACATAATGATAGTATAATGTATATGAATGAGGAAACTCTTTTTAACCCCCTAAAAACCCAACACTTTGGGTTTAAGTTAATCAACTCTTCCAAATTGCAAAATACTGATTCACCAGTCAGAGAAAGGCATGGTCATTTTCTAGATAAAAAGATCCAGCCATGTTAAGCAAGGTACTCCTTCAATCCAAATTACTCTCCTTCAGTGCACATATTCTGGATCACTTTACCATAAGCATTATGTTTTGGCTATAAAGCCACTCTGAAGCTCCCCAGCATTTCTCATATGCTGTGTCACACAACTCTGTAATGTCCAACACTAAGGCACACAGGACTCGACTGTGCTCATATCTACAGTACCCTGCAGGCGACAGCATGAATTCAGACTGCAGCAAGACGCTCATAGTGCCAAGAGTTACCTAAATTTACCCCAGAAGATGGAGTGAAGGGAGATCAAAAGGAATTCACAAACATAAGCCACTGCTTTTCAAATGGTTTCATCACTCTCTCACAGGATGAGGCTGAACATGCAAAGGCCTTCATGGCAGCCTGGTGATCCTGAGCTTCAGACAAGTTCACAGCCTTTCAAAGCCAGGAACTCTGGTCACTGAGTGGCCTTGCATTTTGCCACTATATTGTAACCCACTATATAGTTGCCCATAAGATACCTGCAAGATGAGAAATATACACAAGCCATTCTCACTCTAGGATCAGAAGGCCTACTGGGACACTTAATTTTCAACTCTAGGTCTTGCTTCTCTTTGCAGGAAGTCTGAAGAACCTTTCAGATATTTGCAGTGAGAAAGTTACTCACCCTTGACAAGCGCAGACCAAAGTGACAAAGAAAAATCTACAGACAGCTACAGCCTGAAGGTGAGCTAACACTTCCTTTGAATGACTGTTTCAGTTTTGCACAACCCAGTAACTGCAAAATACAGGGAAGCTGTTTCTGGTATTCACCTAAAATAATAATATAAAGTTCCATTTATCACTGGAGCTCTGTGGAACTTCCACAGTCACTAACATCAATCCTTCCGATCAAACAAATACATTTTGTGAACTCTAGATCATTAGTTTTTCCTACAAAAAAAAAACCAGTAAGAAGCAATAAAAAGCAGACCTGTTATCAGAACATGACACCACCACTTGCTGAGGACACGCTACATGAGACATGGGCACACTAGACCACTTACCACTCTTCCTTTCACTGAGTGGGGGGAGGTTGGGGTTCCAGCCATGCTGGAGGCTGAGGGTCAGCTCGGGCTGCAAGGAGAGCTCCTGCAGTTCATTGGCAACAGCTTCGCTCTGCGGGCTGGGGGCCGCCGACAGGGACACCAGCACCGGCTCATCGTCGTTTTCGCCAGCCCCGCCTCCGTCCAGCCCATTTCCAGCAATGACGGAAGGGGGCAAGCACACCACGCCGGAGAAATCCACTTTGGCTTTCGTGATGGCAACCTGCAAGGCAAAACAGCAAAAAACAGACCATAAATCTCCCGTGAGAGTCTTAGCCACATGTCCAGTTCATCATGGTGTCTTCCATGCTATAGAGAAACACACTGAGTTTGTGTGATCATCATCAGCTGAAGTCCAACGAAACTTGCTCAACTCAGCAGTTTTAAAAACTTGCATAAACCTCCAACAGCATCACCACAGAAACTACTGATAAAACTACAGATTTGAATAATTTTCTTAGAAAGTATGACAACATTCTCAATTTTTGATATTTTAGGAACTCTTGAGAAGACACAGATTGATTCATTCCAGTTAAGACAGTCTATTTGGAACCTTGCTGAACTCTTGACTACTGTCCTTTATACCAACAATAGTGTTTGAACAACAGTCTGTTTGAAATCGTGTCAGGTAAAGTAATCCTTCATAATAAATCTGGAAGAACATCTGAGTACAACAAATGAGGATTTTCATATAAAATTCAACGGCATGTCAAAAAATAATTCTCTTGTTCCATTCTGTCCTCCCCATTCACAATCAGTGAAAATGAATAAAAGAAAAATATTCCACATGAACAAAAAAAGCTTTCCTGTCTTAAATCTCAGCTACAGTAATCAAAATGTGCAATATATAAAGCGCTTTAACAAAATAAGTAATTTTTAAATGTTTTATTATATTTCCATAATTCTTTAAATAAGTATTCAAAAGCCACTTCTACATTCAAATTAAAATTCTTCTCTGTTCAGTAATTTAAACAGAAACAAATCAGCTGTAAGTCTCCAGTGAAATGGTTACTGTGTCAACATTTAAACAGTAACAGACATTATACAAGGGCAATCATACTTGGTTTTGATTAATGAGGACGGAAGTCTCCTGCTTCTTAGCATACTGCTGTTTCAACTCTGAAGACTCAGCTGCACTGTTGTAATTTAGCAAGCAAAAGGTACATGCAGACACTAACCTTCAACTTCAAAAAGATGCAGGTAAAGCAAAATCAAAACTATCAGGATAATCCTCCAGAAATCAAAAAGCATAAACTTGAAACTAGGATTTTAACAATACAGATTTTATTAAGTATTCCCCACTTAACACTCATAATTAACCTGGATGAGTGTGACAACATCAAGACATCGACAGCTGACAAAGGAGCTCAAGTAGCCACTTCCTCCATTTGCAATTTCAGTTAGCACCATTTGTTCTGTAATATCCAGAAGGAAGTTATAAGTGGTTCAAAAACTTGTTTCAAAAATGTATATTACAGTGTATATTTAAGACAACAATAAGAATTCACCGGTAATGAAAACATGTTATTTCATCCATGTTGTCATACATTCATTCCCAAGACCCTATGTCATCTGAAGAGAAGCAAAGAAAAGAAGGGTGGAGAAAAAAATAGAAAACAACAAAAACCACCAACTGAAGCTGGTGCTTGTTAAAACAAAACAAATGAGACTGAGCCAAACCTTACTGCTATATGAAGTATTTGCTTTTACTTCAGTTAAAATTTGGCCAGAAAGTGCCTATCCCTTCCTTGATATTTTTCCTGTCCAAAGCAAACATGAAATCATATCTATCTGAAAGCAAATTGTAACGGTATTCTGAAGAGAAAAAATTGGTATCATGCCCTTCTCATAATAATGGATAGGGAAAACCAGAAAACACACACCCTTAAAGCACATTCTTAAAAGAATAGAGTTTGGCACACCACAACAACCTTTGGAAAGGCTGGAAAGAGTTAAAACACAACCAATATAGTTGGCCTCGGGCCCTGTCCCTGTAGGATGGAGGACTTGTGGAAAAGGACTAAAAGGAAGAATAATTGCCCAGGCAGGAGGCTGGCTGGTAAGAGCTGCTGTGACCACGTTAGAGGAGCCAAAGCCAATGTGCTTTATGGAAGGAGATGGACTGGAGACAGCACACCTTGCCTAGTTCCACATGGCGGTCAGATCATGCGGAAGCACAAGTGCAGCCAGGCCTGAAATCACAAACAGGTGACAGACATACCTAACACACAGCCCACATCCTTGTGGGCTGTGGAACAGCAGAATTCTTAAACTTCTCTCTTCAATCCATCCTGGAAAAGAAAGATTTCCTTCCTCTTCCCAAAAGGGAAGAAAAACCCTTGGCATGTCTCAAATATGCAAGATTTGTTTCAACCAGGAAAACAGCAAATGTCCTTAAAACTTTGAACATACTGGATTTCCTTCTCAAGAGGAATTTATAACTGCATGATGAACTAGGAAAATCACATTTCAAACACCACTTTAATAACAGTGTTGTAAAACAGAATCTATTTCCCTAATCAGTATATTGACATTAGCCAGACGACTGTACCTGTATCATTTATGGAAAAGCATGGTAACAAGGCACAGTAAAAGCAGTCCAGCAGAGCCAGCTACAGCACAAGGAGCAAGAGAACCATGCTCACACACTCCTCTGCTATGTGATCTTGAGTAAGACCATACCAAATTGGTATTGAGATTATAAATCAGAGTTTCTCCATTAAAAAATTGTCCAACGGAACTTCATCACAACAGCTGGACTATCTAGAATTGCACCTGGACCTGCACATTTCCTAACTCAGGCAGAAAAAGACACAGACAGAAGGTATCTCAGTCCTAGTTGGCATGTCAGTCAGTGCTTGTTCCACATCAAAGGAACACAGCTTGAGCAAACCTTGACTTGACACTACTTCTTGCTCTACTACTATGTCCTGAATTGTGCTGTAAGTGCTGCTTCTAGAGCCATGCTGTGAACCGCATCAGAAAGTTGATTCAGCCGAAATGTATTTTTTCATCTGGATCAATCCCTCCATACAAGGCACAGTTGAACTAGCACAGTACAGCGGAACATCGCCACAAAATGCAAAAAAAAAACAAAAAAACAGTCTAGACAACAATTCTGTTACTCCAAGTATGGTTGCAGCTCAAATGAAAGAAAACTGGGATGAACCATTTTGAATAATTAAATGGATCTGGTAAGGCTGTCTTCTTCCTCCACATCACCTCCCACTTCAGGCCAGCACAAGACTCTTCAATGACACAATGAACCATGTGTAAAAGCCAGTCTCCTGGTTCTCACTTCTGCTATGTCAGGTCACTGGGGCAGTTTGCTGTGCAGCATCACCAGCGCTTGTGCCAGCCCTTCAAAAGGACAGAATCAACTTCTACCATTAGTTCATCCAAACATCCTGCCTCTCCATAAGGGAAAGAGAACTCTTTTCAGATCATTGACAAGTCTTAGTATGGAACATGCCCTCACATTAAAAAAAGAAAATAGGCATCCAGTCCTCAAGACTACAATAAAAGCTATAATTGGATGAGTTTGATTTAAATGTTTTCAATTAAAAGTCTGATGAGGGCAGAGAGGGATTTGAAAGATGCTTTGAGGATTTATAAACATTTCTGCTACAGAATTTGGAAGTCCTGTGAAAGACATCGAATCCTTTTCTGCAACTAACATAAGTCTGCTTCTAGACTTCCCAGACAGTTATACCACTCTATAACTGTCATTGTTGAATGATCAATCAGATAGTTACACACATTAATATCTAGAACATAATTAAAATTTTACAATGTTTGTTTTCCTGTCATTTCCAACCAGACTAGAAATTTTCCCATAAAGAAATGTGCCATGTCATGATCTTTAAGTGAGTCATCCAGAAGCTGATGGACAGTATTAAGAGCTATTTCTTATCCTTTGTAAGGGTTTCTTCCTTTGTAAGCACCCTCAAGGATTTGTATCTGTTGCCTTACCAAGCAAAAGTTTTCTATCATGGCATTTTTCTACTTTTAGGCCAGCTTCTTCTGAAACAAGAGTGGCTGTGATACCACAGATGTTCTACAGCAGCAACACTAGCTTAAGGAACCTTTAAGCCCTCCACTGTCCAGCTGCTTATTTCTGTCCCTACGCTGCCCCTTCTTCAACTGTAGAATCTATTTAGCTGAAAAACAGATATTTTTTCCTGGGTATTTGATAAAATCAGCTCCCTAGTCCATTGCCAGCTACACACACAGCTGTTCTGCCACAGTGTATGTGTCCACATCCAATATAAATGTTGGACATATCATTTAACAACACCTTAAGATGACTGCTACCAAAAGTAGCCATCCTGATTTATTTTTTACTTCCTTGTGCCTTATTCTTCCTCACAATAACCAAGTTTTGGTGTAGCTGGCTGGCAAGCCACATCAGCAACAGATGCAGATTAAAACTAGTTGTGTGTGTGTATCTGTGAGTGTGTGTAGGTCAGATTGAACACAGATCAGTTCCTTGATCTGGTTCAGCCTGTGCTGAACAGGAGGTGAGCAATGAGCAGGCTGGACTGCTCCTTTTGTTGGCAGTGCCAGTTCAGTGTCTAACCAGAGGATGTGGTTCTATGATACAGCAAAGTCAGCCTAAGCTGGCTCTTGCCAAAAGCAGCAGTATTGGACCCATGCCTTTGTTGCTTCCCTGTGCCAACACTGGTGCTTGTCTGCCCTTATGGTGGGATGATGAATGGAGCTAAAATGACAAGAAACTAATCTTAAACCCTTCTCTGCCTCCCAGTTTGCTTTTGACTAGTTTACTGTTGGTCAGAGAGGTTTCCATGCTGTTTGTGTCTGTCTATTTTGTTTCCCTCTCACCTCCTGGGTTTTGAGCTATCCATCAGTGACCCTAGATGAGCAGATTTAAGAGAAATAATAATTTTGTCAGCTGGTAAATGTAAAGCAGAATATTGTTTCTGCCAATAACTAAGCTAATCAGGTTTCCTGTGTATTTACTGTGATATGCTGTTGCAATGGCAAGAGGATGCATTTAAACCATGTAAAACTAGCTTCAGAGCAGTTTAGTCTTTGTAGTTTGCAGGTTTGATAAAGGGAATATTTTTCAGAAAATTCTTTATGGCTGCAGTTCTTAATCTTACACCTTGTGCAAAATTGACTCTGTCTTGTTTGCCTATCTTGCTTGAAATTGAAGTGTTTAAATGCCTTCAGAAGTTAGAAATGGATAAAGATTAGTTACTATTTACAAGTAATGTCTACTGTTTCTCTTGAACAGATCCATTTCCTCAGAAGTGTCATGGTTCATGCTTGTATTGTTATGACAGTGGCTTTGTGTTTTACAGCAACATAACTTAAAACCTCCTCGTTTCTGAGAGCATGCTATTGCCCCTGCATGATTTTGGAAATATTCATATACTAACTTTATAATTAAGATCTTGACAGTCAATATTTAAATGAACCAAGGATTATTACCTTCCCTTACATGAAAACTCAATACCCAGAGTAAAACATAGAGGAATTTTAACTTAAAATTAAAACATAAAATAAATTTTAAAATAAGTGAGTAAAAATCAGACAAGCACAGGCAATTCCCAAATCAAGAAAGGACACCTCTCTAAACAGCTTTCCTTTGTTTGCATTATAGGACCAAGTTGTCAGGGCAATAGCAATTTCCTATTGATTTAAGAATTGCTAAGCAACCTCCAGCAACAGCATGTGTGTGCAGCTGGGCTATTTTGAGTAGACAGGACGGGTTTTTTTATTTTAAACTTAAGAGCAGCCTTCTGTTAAACTATCATGCCAGCTGAGATCAGCCAGCCAAGAGGCAATCTTGGGGCAAAGCGGCTTTAAGTGGACAAATATTTGAAATTAGTGAGAAGACTGGAAAAGAATGCCATGACTTGCCCAAAAGCAACTATATCCCCCAGGTCATGACAAATTAAAAGAATAACCAGAAGAAGTGAAGTTTACAGCAGGTGGAAGCAGAGGCACCACATTAGCTTGAAAAGTTACAACAAAGAGAACAAGAGATATCTTTAGATATCAAAGTCACCAACAGGAAGATCTAAAAAGTTGTATTAAAAAAAAATATTTCATTTCCTGTCAGTCAGCTTAACTTAGACGCACAGCTGTTGGCAGAATTATTTCTCCAGTTAATTGAGAGCTAATGTGATGACACTGTTCATAAAGAATATACAATAGAGTCAGCAGCAAGACAAACATCAAAGACTGTATCCTTGAAGAGGACTCTTGGAGACTTCTTCTTCAGGAACCACCTTATGTTAAGAAACCAAACTATGCCAAGCACTAAAAAGAGGCCACCTTTGATTGTGGAGTTTTATTTTAACACACACATTCCACATGCACTTGACTTCTGCAAAATGAATCTGTCATCAGTCTCCTTCACTTCCACAGTAATTGGAAGCAGGGATGGGCAGAGGGGCAAAAGCAATCAAAAAGTAACCAAATTCATTATGGATTAGAGCCAGTGATTTGGAGGTGTAAAGTGCCCATTTTGCCATGATCACAAGCCACTACATGGCAAAGCCTGTATTACAAAGGCAAAGACTGCAACACGTGGGAATGAAGATGCTGGTAAAACACAGATGAGTACAACTTAATCTGAGCTAAAGAGCCCAAATCCGTTTCAGTACTGTGCCAGTAACTGCAGCAACAGAGGATATCTTTGAATCTTCACCGTCTCTCTCTGCTACCTCCTCCAGCAAATCTAGCAGTACAAGAATCAAAATATGCTTGGGACAGCAAAAAACATTATCAGAAAAAAAAAGACACAAACAGCTGTATAGAGATGTAAGGACTTGAGGGAGAAAAGATGCACATCTAGTGCAAAGTAATCAACTGCATCATTTGTACTGCAGACAAAAAGAGTCTTGCACATGATTTTAACAGCTACTCATCAATGATGGTATTTCTCAAGCCCTTAAAATTTCCTTCATAAAACATTAACATTTGCTTCACTCCATCCAGCAGTGATAGAAAGTTTTTAAGAGGTCTTGAAAAATTATCATTAAACTTTAATTTCTTAAAGCCACAAATAGCAAGGTAAGAAATGTAGTTTGACATTCTAGCTATTTTTTAGGAAATATTTTTCATTCTTCAATATGTATTTGGAGAAACTTTGTGGCTTTCAAGCTCATGGAACTTTGGGTACCCAGAGAACTGATAATACCAAAGCTAATTTTGAGATTAGTAATGATACTTAGAATAAACAATTCTTGCTGGAAAAAAAAAATGAACTCTACACCAATTTCTGAAGTACTCAGTTCAAAGCATGAACGAGGACATCATCCTTCTAATTTCAGAGGATGTTAAGCCTCAAACTGGTGAAGTCCTTTATAGACACTTAATTCTCTCATACCTCTCAGCGTGTTGAACAAATCATCTAGTTAGTGAGACTAAAGATGAGAGCTACGGAAGAAATAACAGTTTTTGACGAAGTTCAAAGAACAAAACAGAACAAAGAAAAACTGTTCAGGTGTCATGTGTCAGTGGGTACACTAATATAATTTAGGCCTTTAGACAGAGGTCAACATCATAATTAAAAGAAGAATTCAGCCTACTGCTATCAAGCTTTTGGTTGCTGCTGCTTTCCTCTTGTCTGATCTAATGATTGTGCACCCATGGGGTGACTCAGGTCAGCCGAACCAGCAGACGACTCACTCTGTGAAGGATCAGAAACCATTTTTGCCCTGATCAGTCAGCTGGCTGGCCGTGCCCTGGGGCTGCACAATCACCAGCTCTGATGCAAAGGAAGAAGCAGGAATGCAAGGCTGTGCAGAGGTTTGACCTGCCTTTGCAAGAGCAGCACACTGAGAGATCAATTTAAGTGTAATGTCAAAGAGCACACTTAAATATCTAGCAGCAGTGCCAATTCAGGCAGCTCGCTACACATTCCCACTCTCATACCTTCCTCATTGTCAAACCAGCATAAATCTTACAGAGACAACATGTACTGGACCAGATGAAAAATAATCTAGAGAAAAACACTTCTTTCCAGGAGGATATGATCCCCGGAGTGGCTCACCATGGCCACAAAAACCACTATGCCAGCAAAACAGAGGGAGCTGAGAAAGGGCGCAAGCTGTTTGAGCCTGCAGTGCTGCCAAAGAAATGCATGATGAACTGCAGTGTGTTTAGAACAGGAGTGCCTGCCTTCCACCACCCTCTGACTGGCTGGCTGCCTTGCAATCACTGATGCATCTTTTAAAACTTCCTTCATGTTAAAGGCAAAGCATTCCTCCCCACCCCATAGGGGCAAGTAGTGGAAGCAAAGGATTCAGCCAGCAGCAAAGGCATGTGGCACTGGATGCCAACAACAGATGGAAGCAAGGAGGCTACAGCAAACTGGAAAAAGGAATGCTGATGATCTGCAGCCAGATGTGAGCTTTGACTTGGAAATTCACAGCTAAAAGAGTATGAAGGAACTCTTGCTGAATATGGATTTAAAGCAGATTGGGATGAGCAAGTCACTGGACAACAGAAGCATGGAAGTAAGGCCTCAGAAGAAACAATACACTTTACAGTTTCAGACAAAAGAATTGAAATTTGGGTCTAGAACTGGATGACACAGGGCATAATAAAGTGGTGACTTAGGCAAGGCAGAAAGGACATCTCAGGGGACAAATCCAGACTAAAAGAAAAGAAAATAAATTTTTAAATTTATAAATTTTTAAGAGAGAAGAAAGAACTAAAACAAAGATAAAGTAGTTAAATTTCAGTCAGTGCAGTTCCTGGCACAAGCACTCACTGCAGCACAAAGTAGCAGGCAAAACTGCAAAACCTTAGAATCTTAAGGATTTTTTGGCAAGGTTTTTTGCAGCTTGCTTTTGTGTGTCTGAGGAAGCAGTTCTACATTTTATCTAATTCAGTCTGATCACGGGCTGTGACAGAGATTGTATGTCCATATGGTATCATCACACCAGAATTTGAAATTCTTGCTTTCTCTCCTTCAAGCAGTGACTCTGCAGCCATAGAGCAAGTCAATTCAGCTTGCTGTTTTGATGGAAAGTTACACCTTGAAATATGCTTGTTTTCCCATTGTGATAGCAATCCAAACCCTGCAAACACAGATTCCTCAATCTCATTAAAAACAAACAGAAAACCAAACAAAAACCCCTAAATCAACATAAAAAGAAAAAAAAAAGAAAAAAAAAAAGAAACAGAGGAGCTAGAGCCATTGAAAAATGACAGCTTTCAGTTACCTCATGTGAAGTACAGTAGGAAATCAAAGCCTGAAACAGAGTCTACCAAAAGTTTTCTGACTCCAGTCACATTCTTTAGTCATGACAGTATGAAACTGTCTACAGAACTTAAACCAATCTGAATTGATTTTGCTTCTCCTCATCATCAACGAACACTGGGTGTGGAATTCAAATTTCTTTGCATTTACTGGCATCTTCTAATGCAGCTACCTAGCATGATATTCATTAAGTGGATGGTCCTTGGAAGCAATTGATTTACTAGATATTCTGTTCCCTTTTTCCCCTATAACAGCTGACTTTCCACCCTTGGATTTCCCCAATATTGAAAATAGGTAAGAATTTTCTTCAGTGATTCACAGAGAAGCTAAGATCAATATTACTGTCTTGTTTATGCCAATCAGTTTATTGAAAAAAAGTAGCAAGATCTCCCTAACATGGAAATCTAAACAATGTGAGTGTAGGGATTGGGAAATCAGAATTGCTGCTGTTCTTTGCCAGTTCAAAGGATACCAAATTCAACTGCTTCTTTCTTTGAAAGAAGTCTTACTAACTGCTCAGCAGCACAGTAAAGTGCATACGTGTGCTGTTTATACTCCTGACACTATAAGGTTCTTTGCTGCACAGCTGTCACACATGACACTAAAAAACTCAAAATATTTTATCTCTAAACAATACTATCCCCCAATTAAAATGACTACAAGCAATTTTCAAGCCAAAACCTAAGAACAAAAGGTGCAGACTAAAGACGAAAAAAAGAACACAACACATACCTTACTCACAGTTCCCCCGGACAAACCCAGCTCACTTCCATGCCAGCAGCTCTCTCCCCAGTCACTGAAAGAGAAAACAGGACACAAATACTCAAAGATTTAAAAACAAACAACCAAACAAAACCAAACACAGCCCATTTTCTCCTCTAAGAGTAAGTAGCAAAGTCCTTTATCCAGGATTCTTTTAAAATAGAATCTTTAATTCATTTGGTTCACACTACAGAAGCTGGATTGAAATACCATCAAGACTGCCATGCTGGTATACACACACCATGCTACTTGCAGAGCAGAACTTTTATTTTAGGACTGCTGCTTTGTCAGTTCTGAAGAATGCATTGTTTGAGATCTACTAAGGCAGAATACTCACCAAATCATGCACTCAGTTTTCTAGTCCCTGTACTGAAATCATCCTTAAACATTGGATAGTAGAACTTGGAGACTGTTATGACTAGTTTACCACACCAGCTTATCCACACAAAAACAGGGAAAAGATAAAAGTACATTACAGAGATCTGCCAAGACAGCAAAGGGAATCCCATTTTGGAGGAGGGGGAGAAGAACCACCCCATGCACCTTAAAAACTCATAAATGTACTGAATTAACACATCATTTTCTTTGGCAATACAGTTCTAAAAGGCATTCACAGCAGTACCTAACTAGAAAATAATTACTTTGGAGGCTTTAGAAGATTGTTGTTTCAAATGGTAATAAAAAGTGTCAGAAGTTGCCATACGTTTACTCCCACTTCCTTAGCCACCTTTTAAAAAAATACACGCCATCAAAGTTTCCATGCCATTTCCTCCTCCAAGCTTTTCAGACTTTAGGCCTTTCTAGACATCAGAAACACAGAACTGCAGTCAAGATGCCATAATATTTTGTCAACAAGATAAAATAAAAAAGAAACAGGCATCTCCTCAAATACAAACTTCAGATTAAATGGATTTTGAACACAAGTATTAACATAGTTCCACTAAAAAGGAAAAAAAAAATTAAAAGTAATAGTATAAGCTATCTACTACTTCAACATCAGAAGGAATAAGATCAGTTAGACTGATTAGTCTCGATGCTTGGATAGCCAGGGTAACACAAAATGTGAGCTTTCTGATCCTCAACAAATAGGAGAATTTTATTCTGTTTCCACTGTTTAGAAGGAGCTGCAGGTAATGAATTGCACTTCTACTTGGTCCACTCTCCTCCACTTAACTCCACTAATTTGAAAGAGGAGGGATTTATAATACTGGTACCAAAGGGGGGGTGGGGGGAGAAAGTAAGGACATGACTACTTCAGAAACTTCCCTCACAGAGAATGTTCCTATTTTCCTCTGAATAAAACATGCCAGGACACATTAATCATGGCTCTATCACAGAATCAAGAGTCATCCTGCCACCCTGCCACCTCTCACCGTATTTGTCATCAAGTCAACATTTAAAATTACTTGCAACTACTTAATTAATTTGATGTGAGAACCCATAATAACTAATTATTTTTCTTTAATAAAGCAGTCAAATTAATACAACACTAATTTAAACATAGTAATGGTGCAAGACTACACAATGAAATATATACTTACAACGTACTTTTTATAGAATTGCAGATCCTAGATTTCCTAACAGGCAAGGCAAAAAGGCCTCAAGGAAAGTCTTCCACAAAGATAGTAAACAATTAACCACTGTTAAGAGTTTGCTATTCCAACATGATGAACAAGGTACCTAAGAATTTAACAAAACACTTGTGCTGGAACATTCTTCTTGACAGCATTAAGCATGTAACATCATAATTTAGTTGTGATGATGTTGTTTTTTTAAATCACAACTTACAAGTGAGGAAAACTTACCAATACATTAAATCTTGACTTCAGTGCAAGCTTTTGGCATAGTTTGGAGTGGGATTTTTATTTTTTAGTTTGCTGCTGTTTGGGGATTTATTTTTCTTTTTCTTTTGGAGACTCAGGTATCCTTGAAACCACTTATCACAACAGGGAAGTGTGGAAAAGTTAGAAATGCATTTCACTTGAAGATTTCTGCTGGCCAATCAACAGCAGGGATAAAGCTGAACAATCACCATGCTCCTGCATTTCATTTCCAGCACTAAGATCCATGTTCTCCAGAGTCTCAGCTGAGGCCAGAAAGGTCCAACAGTGAGTTCTTACTTGATCTGCCTGTTCTGGTACAGGGCATCTGCTAATTTTCTACAGAAGTAAAACCCCATAATCAGTCAACATCTCAGTACTTTCTTCTCTGCATTTTTTTTTCCTTGCCTTAGCTTATTTACCTCTCCTGACTTTCCAACACTTCCATTAGCCTTCTCAGATGCCTAAAGATTCTCGTTCTTCCACTCAAAACTCATCCTCCTGGACATCAGACATTTTTCTTACCTTCTCTACTAAGAACTAAAGTTCTATTCCAGATACTCTGGCCAATAAAACGTCAACTTTAAAACTTTCAGTCCCATTTGCCAACAAAGTTCCTGCTCAACCTGAGACAGGTAAAGTAGTGCATCCTGCAATTTACTGCTCGTTCATCTGAACCTCAAATAGGAGATAACTGGCTTGCAATAGGAATGAATAGGCATCAATATTTTTTTCTAATTTGTGTGTGATATTAAGCTAAGAGATGCTGAAGGTATAACATATTCCTCTTGTTATTCTTATTCACTCACTCCATGGAATTTCAATCCAGCTTCAAGAGGAAACAACAGAAAACCCAGACACACCCTGCCTCCAAAATTAACAAGTTGAATTCCACAAATATTTATCAGAACAGCCTTTCAGCTATAATGAAAGACAAGCTCTCTACTGCTCCTTCTATGCTGCAGTGAGTGAGCAAAGATTAATCTGATAACTGAAACATTTTCTGGCAAAATTCCACAGTTAAACTGCTTTTGCTATTCTTTGCCCACAGCACAATCAAAACATTCCTCCAACACTCCTTTTTCCTCTCACTACAGTCAATGCAGGCAGAACTCTACTGTCCTAGATTTTCTGAAGAAAAAATAGTGTCATCTCTAAGAAATGCAGAAGTCTCATCTTGCTGATAAACTTCTCTATCCAATGGAAAAGTTTATATGTCAGTGTTTACATGTTCAAGCCAAATGGCTGCTATTCCAGTGATTACAATGGCTTATTGCCCTCACTGGTGATTTGGAGTTTCAGCATGCCTGAACAACACAGAAACTCACTGACAGGACTCGTGAGTCTGATCGGAACACGGCAATGCAGAATTCACATCCCACCCTTCCAACACAAAGACTGTCTCTCAGATGGAGGCTTTAAAAAGATTCAGACTCAAGTGATCTGCTCCTGTAAAATCATGTCCAACAGGATATATGAAAGTGAATTTAGAGAGTTTTATTAGGTCTAACACTAACATGGCCCTATCAGTAACTCAGAGAAAACTCCCATTTGGATGCAAGTCCATCTAACACAGTGGAATACAAATTAAGTTACAATGTGGATTGTAATCACATTCTGCTGGGAAATGTCTTATATTTCTATAAAGATTATAAGGGATGGCAAAAAAAGCAGTAATTTGGTAAAAAAAAAAATCATTCAAGTATAGTCTTTCAATGTTTTTTTCCAAAAGTTTCTGCCTGAAGGAGGAAAAGCCTCCCTGTAATTGACAGAAAGTGAATCCTGCCTCCTCTTTGCTCAGAGCTGTACCATCACGTATAAACAACTGCAGAGCAAATGAGTTCATCATAACATGGCTGTGGTTGTGTGTAAAGGATGATCTCATCTGAGTAAGCCTAAACAGAGTGTCAACCATATGGATCAGTCATGCAATGAAGATAGATCCTCAGTGCTCCACTAAACCACGGGAAGGGAACTCAAGGAACCACACATCCCTTCCCTGATGTGTCTATAACTAGTTGTAATTGCCATATATTACAGGAAACATTAATTTGAGGTTGAAACAATCTGTGACGTAGACTGTCCCAGACCAAATTAATTTCACAGAACTAGACATATCATTTCAGTCTCCTGTTCCCCTAACATGAAGATACTCTGAAGATGATGTGTAGTCAGCACATTTATTTGCCTCACTAAAAGATGGCAAAATAGGGAAGTTTCTGCAGTGCTTTATGCCAGGGCCCCTGCACTGTGGTACATACACATTTCAATATGCACCAATGGCAAGCGGAGACAACAGCAGCAGCTGACCGTGACCAGGAGAAAGTTTTTCTTTCAGTGCCAAAAAGGCAGCCCCCAGTGATCAGCTGTTAACAAATAACGTGCTGGCACACGCAGCAGCAGCTACCATGCTTCCTCTGCTGTGCTCCACAAAAACGCTGCTCTTCTGGATCAGCAGGGCCCAAACAAGCTGAAATAGGGAGCACAAGTTAATTAAGAAGGATAAGCAGAAGTAGTTAACACTCTAGTTTGTAGTAAGAGAGCAAAAGCAGATGGACGCCATGAGGTTAAGGTGCAGAAATCTCCAATTAAAAGCTCAGCCTTTAGCTTTCAAGATTTAAAAATACTTGTGACTCCATGTTAAATTTCACCTTCTTGCAGAAATGTTATCAATATGGCTATGTGCCTAAATCCAAAATATTTCTTCACACAAGAAAAATGATGCTGCACGCACACACACAAGAAAATGGGGAAGGGAAAGGAATGCTGCACAAACTAAATTCATTACATCAATTTCTGAAATATAAACCAAACTAATTTAAACAATTGCATTACTTCACTAAATGACTAATTCTAAGATTTATCTGTGTGGAAAATAAGTGTCTTGAATAAGAAATAGGAAAGGATCAGAGAAAGTGAAATACTGTTAGCAGCCTTATTTCTTCACATCTGAAAACAGAGTATCAGACTGAGGGCAGATTCCTGTACAGGCTGCATGCACTGTTTGCCCTCCACAAGGACAACCCACATTTAAAAATCAGAAGGCTCTGACTGACCACTGTGGCACAGCTAAGCCAGGTAATGAAAACTGTCCTCACCTCAGTGCCATTCATTTCCCCCAAGAAGCCACTTAACGGTGCTTGCACTCCAGAAAGCATTCAAAGGTTGGAAGATACAACATACACATTAACCACACACACAGCATCCCTGAAGAACTGAACAGGGTATTTGACAAAGAAATGAGTTTCTGAATTCACACAAACTCATCCATTTCATCTGACACCCACACATAAAAGAAGAATCATAGGAACAGTTTTAAACTATAGTTCCTTTTAGCTGCAGCTCTTACTAATCCACTCCTCCACCCCAGCTATGCATTCCTGCAGCTCTCCCCCATTTTTTAACTGGGGGGTTCTGAGGGGGAGAGGAATAGAACACGCCCAGATTAAAAATCATGTCTCCAACCTGGCCTAGCATGCAGCTCCACACACTCCACATCACTACAGAGGTGACAGCACATGGTGGGGAGGGGAAAAAAGGCAAATGGGAATATGAGCTGTTTAATACAGCACCACCACTGAAAAAAAAAGTTCTGTGTAACCACATCCTCTGTTTGTAGTCTCTGTTCAGCAATATGTCCAACAGGAAATAATTATATTTGGCTTTCCCAGAGTAGGTGTCTGACAGTTTGAGACCGCTGAACAATTACTTTTTCTTCTTGCTCTCCAACAGTTTCTCAGGAAAAGACATTGACCCTCAGGACACAACTGATTTAAAAAAAAAAAACAAAAAAAAAAAACCAACAACCAACTTTAAAGGAAGAGCTTTGTAAGCTGCAATATAACTGCAATATGATTTGCTAATTATTACCACTTTTTACATGGAGGAAGTCAAATGTACTCCTCAAAAGGAATCTTAATCAAATACTGAGTTATCAGTAAGTAAACAGACATTGAGATAGCCCAATTGTATTATCTACAACACAGGAAGGACAGATGGGTATAGAGAGTAAAGGCAGAAGGGTGTTGGAGTGGCTATAAATTGTGCTTTTGAGGTAAAAAGCATATAAGGAGACACCCTGCACATTCCAAATGAGTGCAACAATTAATCTTGTGATAATGTTTTGACACACCGTAAGAACTCATCTGTTTTCTGCTCCAACATCCAAACCTTTTTTGTTCTGATATTTCTCTCTCTCTGTAGTACAGCTGCTGTTTTCCCCAACAAATACCATACAAGAATTTAATCATGGCTCAATACTGAAGGAAATCCAGTAGGGATTGCTATTATCATTATCATCATCATAGAGTATTTTTATTGCCTGAATGTACATTTCACCTGGAGGTTCAAGGATGAAAGTCTGTGAAAAATGCTGCTGCTTTGCCATGCCAGTAGAAGTAAGCATTGAAAAAAACCATAAGCAAACAAGCACTCCTCCTTAAACCTAAAAATCTCCCATTATTTCATTTTCAAGAGGAGGAAAAATTAAAGACTTCATTTGGATAAAGGCCACATTCTCTTAGTTTTACGCCAAAATGTCTTCTGTACTCCCTTTCTTTGCATTTTATTTCATGATCTGCTTGTTGACTGAAGATTTGGGAGCCTTCTCCCACATGATGATAGAAGTAGAAGGCTTTAATTAAACAGAAATTAAAGCTGCTTCCACAACTGTTGGAACCAGCGAACACAGAACTGCTCACGTTTTGTATAGAATAGTGAGATGCTCAAGAAGCTGCAACTGGCAATATTTTATTCTTTTCCTGAAGTGACATTTGGTTTCTAAATTGTAAGTGAGGAAGGATTGGAAAGGGCTCAGTAAGCCAATATCTGGTAATTAAGAAGGGCAAATTCACCTAGTTGTGGAAAGCTTAAGGCATTTGCTTTTAGCCTCGAGTCTTTTCCTCCCTTCAGCAGAAAGCACAAATCTAAAGAACAGAAAAGGAGTTCACATCAGCTTCGGATCATACTTATTTTAAATTCTATTATTAGATTCTATTTAATCACAACTATTAGATCACTCATTAAATCACTGCAGCAAATGGGAACAAATCGGTGTCCCTTTCATTTCATATTCAGTAATGACTGAAATATTTTTAGAAATACTGATGAAGATCTAAAGGCATTACACTTCTACCAGTTCAACTGCATAGATTTTACAGAAATGTGTCTTTACAGAAACCTAGCGAGGGGGGTTTGTGCAAGCAGAAGATATATTTTAAAATCAGTGGTGGAAGTTCATTTGTATTTTTACCTGAAAACCCACACACAGGTAGAAAACACACTTCCAATAAGTCAGTTATGCCACAACTAGTCCTGATGTCAAATACAAATTTAAAATAAAGACAGAATGTTGGGATATACACACTCAGCCCAGAATAGCTATATTTCATATTTTCCAAATACTCGGAGCAGTGTCTTCAGATCCTACCAAGAAACAAAAAGGACCTTTTGGGTCCCAAGATACAGAAAAGAAGTTACAGACTTAAACAGAAACATTCTAAAGGTCTTCAAAATGCATTTTCTATGGATGGTAGGTTAAAATGCAGTTTCACAGCACAGGCCCTGATGCTGTCTGGACAAATGATTTCAGAAAGGGACTGCTATAAGCAGCAGCAAACCTGCAACCCTTTATTCAGCTCACTCAAGGCTCATTCTGTAAAACAGAACCACACAGAATCGTATGAACACAAAGTTTGCACGATGCAGAGTAAAGCTATAGAGATTCAGATCATAAAGGTCTCGGGAGGGTTATTTCCACTCATACACGTATGCAATCGTCAGTTTTTGATCCGCGATCAGGGAAGATGTAAAATCACTGTCCTCTCCGATACAAGATTTTACAGTCACAGAGAGGAAGACAAACGGCTGGGACACGCGATGTTACCTCAAATAAGCACCCAGCCACAGCACGGACAAGCATCTTCCCCGTGGGGAAAACCAACCCGCTCAAGGGAGCCCAAGGGGTGGGGGCGGCACGGCACGGCGGCGTCTGCTGCCCGAACCCTTGCGAACCCCTGCCCGCACTGCCCGGCCCCGAACGTCGGAAAGAGACTCCCAAAACCACCCCCGCCGACCCGCTGGACGCCCGGGACCCTTCCTGGGGCGCAGAGCGCTCCGGGGCAGCGGGGACACAGCGCGGGGGCTCCGGAGGGGCGCAGCCGCCCCGCGCCCCAGCGCAGGGAGGCCCCTCGGGGCGGGCCCGAGCCCACCCTCCCTCTGTCTGCCGCTGGCGCTCCCCGAGGCCGCCTCGCAGGCCTCGCCCGAGCCGGAGCCCCGCGCTCACCTGGTCACGGCTCCATCTCGCCCGAACCCGCCCGTGCCCGTGGCCGTCGCCGGCGGAGAAGGCGCCGCCCTCGCTCCCGCAGCCCAGCCGCGCCACCGCCGGCCGGCGCCTCGCAACCACGGAAGCGCCCGCCCCCCGCCA
>VZTB01010704.1:615004-732810 GCA_013397245.1 Thryothorus ludovicianus
GTGTGGGCGCCGTGGGGTGTGGGGCTGAGTCGGTGAAAGAGGGGAGTGAAAATTAGGGAACGTGCTGTGCCTGCTGGCAGTTCTGGGAGTTTTGGGTTTAATGACACGTCAGGAATATTTACCTTTGTTTCTCCCATGTTTTCGCCCAGCACCTCCCACCCCTGGTCCTCGGGCTGGGAATGGGGGTTCCCAGCAGAAGCTGGATCGTAAGCAGCGTGGTGATTGTTCAGCTTTATCGCCACACTGTCGCAATCTTAAATCAGAAGATAATACTCAGTGAAGCAAATGGAAATTAGGGATTGGCCAGCAGACATCTTCGAATGAAATGCATTTCTAATTTCTCCACGTTTCCATGCGTGAAGAGCGGTTTCAGCAGTAGCTGAGTCTCTGAACGCGGGTGCAGCTAACAGCGTGGACTGTGCTGCTGTCACTGCCTGGCCTGTGACTGAGCTGGAGGGCGCCTGGCAGGGTGGTCTGGTCCTTCTCTAGAAGAGGCACAAAGCTTCTTGATACAAAGCCAGAAAAATAAATGGTGCCAGTGGGTGAAAGGTCCATAATGAAAACTTCGGTCAACTGTGGTGCGGTTGCATAGAGAATAGAGGAATGATGGCATCCCTAAAGAGCAAGGCAGAGGACCATAGTTGGAGTGTTATAATATAATGATATTATAAATAGACAGTGCACTTTACCTGCAGTGATATTTTCATCCCTGCTTACTGTATCTCAAAAGGACGTGAGTCATGACAGAGATTGTAACAATGCTCTATGAAGTATTGTCTCACACTGTGAAGCTGAAAAAGTTAGGATCACCTTTCAAAACAAAGAAAAGAGCGAGGTATACAATAACAAGTAATATAAAGAAGGCTTCATGGGCCTTTCCTTATTCTCTCATACAGCCAGAGAACTGGAGGACGTGATATAACTGCAAAGCAATGTATGTGAAGTAGTTAGGAAAAAATGTTTGTGCTGTGTACAATTAATCTGTGAACTTCATGATAAGAAGCTTGATGGTACAAGTATGTTAAGAATAACCAAATTCTTAGCCAGTTACTGCCAGTCAGCCACTATCTTACCCTGGTTTCCAATCCTGACATTTACAGCTTTTTGATTTCCCTTCCCAGGGATCCAGTTCAGCTTTGGCTACACACATAAATCTTTGAAGTAACATAATTCTTCTCCCTGCTGTTTGACAGGCCTAGCCCTCCAGAGGTAGTTTAGTGGAAGAATAGAGTGAAAACCACGAAACATTCCCATTCACGATGGTAATTCTGGGAGTTTCAGGTTTAATGACAAGTCAGGAATATTCACCTTCCTTTCTCCCAGATTTTCTAACAGCTCTTTAGGGATTTGAGATATAAATACTTCAAGTAAATGAGGAAGCTGGATGTCTTTCTGTTCTACATTGCCATTTTTGCAACAATGGTACATGGCTCATTCTTGAAATCATTTGCTTAAGAGACTTGTTAATAGATCTGTTTACAGAACAGGGGACAAAGGATGATGTGTGCAAGGGCATACTGCAAACTGATGGCAAAACTCACAGCTCTGCCCATATTTCCAGTTCACAAGCTGAAGTCCTACTCGCTGTATCTTCCTTCAAACAGATGAATATTTAAGAGATGGAACTGATTTACAAACTCTTCCTGTTGCAGATTGTTTTCAGTAGGTACTACTATGCTCTTCTAAGTTTTCAAAGGTATTTACAGGCCTTGATAAATTCACAGTAGGGGAACCATAAAGAAATAATTCTGCTTGTCCATAAAATCTTTCTGTCTTCACCAGGAAGAGGGACAAGAACATGTATGACATGCAAGCTATTTTTTTTTTTTAGTTTTGAAGGCCTTGTTATTTTCATTAGCTTTCAATTTCCTGAAGACTCAAAATGAATTAACTAAAATCACATTTTATTAACAAATGCATAAGAACATCTGCATCATTAGTAAAGGCAGAAAATCAAGTCTATTAAATTACTTCCATTGGATTTAATGTTAGATGAAAGTTTACACTGAACAAAGAAGGCACCAGTGCAGTATAACAGAATACAATAGAATTCAATACAGTTACAGTGAGACTGTATATGTGCAGTTCTGAACTCAGTTGCATAATTACAAAATCAAGTTACTTCTGGGTGCCTACCATAAACAACTGACTTGGGATCTTGGGCAGAAGTATTTGATTTTCCTGACTGATGTCTTAGTCATCATTGACTTAGCATTACATTCACTTTTGCATTTGGATTTCCTTTCTCTTTAAAGAAAAGCAAGTAAGAATGGAGGGGGGAAATCAAAAGATAACAAAGTAAAGGGTGTCCCTAAGAGTGTTTCTAAAGATAAAGTTTTTAAAATGGCTCAATGTGATGCTTAACATTAAAGGCTGGATGGCCTTCAGCCATCTAAAGATGACTCTGCTTAAAACTACAAACTGTTAGAGAACCTTAATGACCCAGCAATTCAGAACATGCCTAACAGTGCCTCAGCATTAGGCTGATGGACAAATCATCTCCTGATGGAGAAAGAACCTTGTTGGCACAGATAACTGGTCCAGCTTCATTTTTGGGGGAGCAATGAATTCTACTGTTTTGGCTTTTGACTGGTAACCTGCATCTTAGCAGCTCAGCAAGATCCCAGGTTTTCCAGAGGTTTGCACAGACCACAGCAGCAGGTGCTCACATGTATGTGTGGGTACCCACAAGGAAGAGTGTGCAGGGACTTCCCAGGGCTCTGGGGAAGATCCTTCCAGAGGCAGCTGGCCAAACAGGGATGATTGCCAGCCCTGGGCTCAGCAGAGCCTGCACACCAGCTGCTATGGCCAGGCTCCTGCAAGACCTGTGCTCAAGGGAAGCCACCACTGCGGCACCTTCTGCCCCAGCACCCCTGGTGAGCACTTACAAGTCAATGGATTCTGCTGAGCCATAATTGCCTGGATCAGGGCTGCAGGAGCCCTTAGAGCAGATCAAGCACTGTCCATCACTTGATCAGCTCAGCTTCCCTGTCTGGCCTCGAGCCAGAGCCTACAATTCCCTCACAGGCTGCAGGGCAGAGGTTAAGAAGGAGGGTGAGCCAGACAAGACTGGGCAGGGAAAGGAACAGGAGGATGCAGAAATACTGGAGTTCAGGCACGTGTTTGTGCACGCAGGAGGAGGATTAGGCTATGGACACTGAGGATTGGGCCCCTAATGGAAAGGCTGTAAATGGTCCAGCTTTGAGCGGGCAGCTTTGAGCTGCAACTCCTCCTGCTGTGTTGGGAGTTCCTGAGAGAGCTTTAAAGGGAACTGTTGACTTCAGGGTTGCATTGTAGAACTAGGAGGAGGTGATGTGTTCTCAGCCTTACTGAATCAAGTCCTGACAAGCAAGAGACAACTGGAAAAAATGCCTAACAAGATTCCTGGCCTTCAGTGAGGCCACTTGTTTTCACTTTTTAAATTGAACTCTGTTCTTTACGTGGTTTCTTTCTTTGTTTCCATGACCTGCACGTCGGTGGTTGATTTCTGTCCTATAATCCCTACATTTTAAGTGTCTCTTGAGAAAAGAATTGAGCAAGGACATAAACATCTTAGAGAGGTAGTTCAGTGACTGCTCAAAATGTCAGAGAAACTAATTTTCCTGTCTTACTAAGAATTTTCTGTTTTGAAATGGGTCAGCAGTTTCATTTTGGTAAACACCAACATATTTCTATTAATCTAAGTTTTGCTGGGCAAGGAATCTACCTTTCTATGTGCCCTTTGTACAAAAAGGGGATTTTTCCTGCTCAGCTGCTCAAAGAAAGTGACATATGGGAAAAACAGAGCAAAGGAAACTGAAATCCTTTTTTAAAGTATGTCCTTTAGGCAAATATCAAGCACAACAATTTGCAGTAAAGAAATTGTTTGTGGACATATAAGTGCTCATTAAAAAGTATGTGGACTAGTATCAGAGTCCAGGGTTAATAATTAGTGTCTTCTATCAAAGAATACATTAATCATTAACCTGAGGCTGTGACTTCCAAGTTGTGACCTGCATAGATAGAAAAGCATTTACCGTTGTAAATAACACAGTTTACAAACTCATCAGTTCTAAAGTGCAGGGTTAAAGCTACATTGTGGTTTATGAGAAGAGGTGAAGGTTGGCCATCATCATCTTTTGGCTCAAAAGGACTGGAGCAGACACACCAGCTTTGTAGTATTTCCCTGCTTCCCTTAGATGGAGCCAGACTCACATCGTCTGGCAGCCTGTGACTCACCAGTAGTGCATTCAACTTGCCCAAAATCAGAGGAGAATTATGCAGCAGAAGAGTTTGTCATGGGTCCCTAAACCCCATTTCCTGCCCATTCCCCAAGGCTGACTTCTTAATATTGGTTCATTGCCTCCCAAGTCTGTTCCCACAGTGCCACAGCGACAGACAGTGACACACAGATGCATTCATCTGACACTGACCTTCCCTTTCAGCTTGAGGGGAAATGTTTTTTCAGATGTTACAAATATTACCTTTGTAACCACACGTTATATCACAGCTTTTGCTACTGGTCTATTCATCTGCACATTGAATGGATAAGGCATTAGAAAGCATCTTTTGGGGCTTTTATCCTTCTATGTCTCACTGTAATCTCAGGCAAAATTCTGATCTACCAGGTCTTGTGACTCTGTCCTCCTACTGCAAAATGTTTGGGATCTATATGATTGCACTGCAATGACTTGTAATAGAAAGTAAGAACTTCAGAGAACAGAGAGGAGGAGTCTACAGTCTCTGCCTCCTGTGAAGTGATAGCTAAATTATAGAAATTTGATCAAAAAGCTGCATAAGGAAGACAGACAGAGCTATCAGCAAAATAAGGATAAGAGAATTACAGCGTAAGGAGTGAGCATTTCCAGTCTTTGGAAGTGGGAAACCATAGTTACTCTCCTGACAGCAATGTTCTTTCCTCAATTCAAGAGCCAAGAAAGGCATCTTCACATCTGTGTTTAGAAGAGTGCAAAGTCACTCATGTCCCACTGAGGGGCAAGAGTAAAAATGTCCACACTGATTTTACTTACCTGGCAACAGATGTCACTACACTGGATTTGAAAGTGCTGTGGAAGCATCTGAGGCAACTTAGACAGAGTGCCCTTTTTCTAGCCTTTTATTTTAAAGCAAAACCACAGAATACACAATTTTCTCATAAGACCATTACATTTCAAGGGTGTGTCTTGTTATCCTGCCATTCAGTGTTCAGACTAAAGCATGATGAATCGAAACATGGAGACTGTGTGTTGGTAATATCCCAGTCATATAATTGTGCAACTAACTGGAGAAAAGATCTGCATACAATTCTATATTTGTGTCGTTCTGCACCTATCATGGCATTTGCAGAAGTCATTTTATCTCTTTCACAGAGGCATATGGAGTGCAGCAAGAGTCTGTGACAACCAAACAGCTAAGAAAACTGGGAAAGGTTTTCTGGTGCCAGACCAGCCTTTTGGATGGATCCTCCTTTTCCAGAGGCTTGCTGGAAGGAGATGCTGGAGCCCACTCTGGTTTGGCACATCCTCATCAGGGCTGTATTACTTGCCAGCTGCTGTTTTGCCTCTAAGGTCTCCTCTCAAAGGAGTCATGTTCTCCATCATTCATTGCCAGAGAAGGTGCAGCTGGAGGATTTGGAAAGGGGAGATTTGATCCCCACACAACGCTGGGGGTTCCCCGGAGTGGTGAGTAATCAGCATGGGGAGAGGAAGTGTGTGACACTCTCATCTTTACTTCGTTCAGATGTTTCCCATGAAACAACAAGAGGATTTTTGGATTTCTCTTTGCAAAGCCCAGGTCTGATTTCAGCTGCAGTGTCACCCTGCAAGAGCTGACTCATCCAGCAGGGCTGTGGTTCCAAGGAACACATGCAGAGGCTGGGAAAGTTCAGAGCTATTTTGAGAGCTTGGGGGAGTTGCACTGTGGGGTCCCACTCTCTGGAAGAGGTGCTGGACAGAGAGTGTGCTGTCCAAAAGGTTCAGTAAAACTGGACACTGCCATGACCTCACAGTCTTCAAAGCAAAGAGACTGCAAAGGCAGAAAATAGTAGAGGAAAATAATCACCATCCACTGGGAAAGAGTTCCTTTGGCATTTTGGTCTGACCAGTCACCTTCACATGGCTTATCTGCATTAAATGGTCTCTGGATCCAGATTTTGGCAGTGCCTAGACAAAGAGGGAACCAAAGGGATATTGTGCAATACAATGGCAGAGTATGCTGATATTCACCAAAACGAGTGCAGCCTTATCTTTTGCCTCAGTTTGCCTTCATCTGTTTACCTCAACCCAACTAACCCGCCAAATTTGGTATTTACAAAATTGTCCCTAGTCTGGGTAAGGCTTGTTAACATAACATTTAGCCTTCCAGCCTTAATAACAGGATTTACAATTGTGATAAGAAACATTTTAACATGTGATTTAATAGATATATTAAAAGCAGTGGCGGGAAAAGCTCTGGAGAGAAATTAGAGTATTCTGATTTATGCTTGAGAAAAGAGGGATCAAATTGAAGGAAAAAAAAAAAAGAATGAGTGCTTAATACTGTCTGGGGAACCCAGCAGCAGCCTCTGTCAGACAGGCCTGATGTTCCTACAAAATAGCCAATCCAGGAATGAGTGTTCCAGATAAACAAAGAGGCACAAACTTAGGAAGTTGGAATAAAATGCAAGTGGAGCTGCTTTCTACTTTCCCCCGCCCCTGCTGCAGCACAACACTGAAACTGGGCAGATGAATTTGCACCCAAAGAAAGATATTTTTGTGTGGCAGAGTTGCCCGTCAGACACCAAAAGCTCTTCCAGCTGCTGGCAACACAGCAGGAGTGACGGGCTCCTGGCCAGGGCTCTCCCGACGGAGCCCACGCAAATCAGGGAAGTGCCCGGGGGCGGTTTGTTAGCGCTGGGACTGCTCAGCATCTTGGATACCAGCACTCCTCTACTCCTGCTCCCGGGGAGCCATTTGTCAGAGTTAAATGTCTGGTTAAAGGGGCCTATGGTAAAGCATTCTCACGGAGTTGATTTTTCCAGAAATGTGTGTGATGCCGGTATGTAATGTCAGGAGGCAGTTTTGCCTGAAATATCAGGGGCATCTCACTTCAAAAAAAGGATACTGGAGAAAGGGTGTTGGTAGGAATTGAAGGACAGATATGATTAAAAGGAGGGAGATATTGCTATGCTGAAGCCCCCTGTGATTATTTAGTTTACAGGGAGACATTCAGAAAATGGAACATAATGGAAAAGCAGAAAATACTGAAGTCTGTAATGGTGTTTTACAGTGCCCTGATTGCTCCCATATTGAATGAGGACTCAGTGAGCCTGACAAGAATGCATTTTGAAGTGGGTAACAGGAGACATATTTATTACAGAATAAAGTTGGGTGTGTACAGGAAATGTGTTATTTACTACAGAATAATATTATTTGTGAGACTTTTGCAGACCATCATTGAGAACAAGAGTCAGCTTAAGTCTTAAGTAGGATTAGAGAGGGGAAAAAAGGATAATCAGAGGTTGTTACTTTTCTTCTCTCATGTTTGAGGGATAAAATCCTACTAACTTCAGGGCATAGAGCAACCTCAGAAAGCCTATGACTAGAAATAAATTCTTCTGTAGGCAAATTGTCCTATTCTTCTCTTGAACTTTTCTGGGAATAATCTTCTGCTGGTTTCTGTCACAGATAGGATAGTAGCCTGCAGGGGTAATATTTTCAGTATGTTTTTTACTGCTGGGGTGTGTTAGTAAAGATATGAGCTGGGATTTCAAAGACTGTTTTCAGGCCACTTTCATTGGCAGAAAAACACCATGTGACAGATGAAGATACGGGTCAAGTGACTGACACATTTTTTCAACCACTTGATTCTCTCCCAAACATAAGAAAAAAAATATTAAATCTGTATTTTGTGACTATGCTTCTTTTTTTTCATAGTAACCTAGTCTTCTAGATTCTCCTAGGTTAATATTGTCCAGCTTTGTATCTTGAGCATCTGGACATTGCCTGCATCTCTATTACTGTTTCTGCTGTAGAGAAGAAATCCAGCCTTCTCTGCTGCCACCATGTTCCGGACATCTAAATCTTTGAAATCTGTCTACGTGTGGGCAATGAGCTCTGGCCTGTTGAGAGACCCTTTGTTTGCTCACCCTGCTGTGGATGCCAGAAGTTCTCCAGCACCCCTATTCTCAAGTCTCTTCTGCCCCAGCAAAGTGCCCAGCTGAGGGTGAAATGAGCTACAAGACTGCTCTAAGTCTGGTCTCCTCTATCTGCTGGGCACAGTGTCACTTGCTGTTACACACCCTCTGATTCTCATCTGCTCTTGCACCTGAAAGATGCTCTTCATCCTGGGCTGTGCACTGAGCTGGCTCATCCCTCTCTGTACTTGGTGGGTCATGAGAGCTGTCCCTGGGTCTCTCTGCGAGGTCAGTGGCCCAAGACAAGCAGGGACTGACCGCACATTTGCCAAGAGGCAGATAGCAAGCCAAAAATAAACATATTTGATCTAAAGGGGATATAAAGGGACCTAAACAGGTGCCTGTAGTACAGAAAGACTCCAAAAGGATGTTTGATTTTCCCTGGTGATTCCATGCTTTGAAGCATTTAAACAAATCCAATGTATAATTTGGTCAAATGACAAGAATATACGTAGAAAAGAATGGTGATAATAACCCACCAAGCTTTGGAGGATACAAATGTCAAGGAAGGAGGAATAGTTATGGTGGAACTAGAGTAATAGCCAGGAGGACCTAAGTGAGTTTGAGAAAAGAAAAATTCTGGCTCAGTACAAGGAACAAAAATATAAACTAAATAAAGCAGCCTAAAATAAGTAACTGTACAAAGCCTAAGAAACCAAACAAACCCTTTCCTCCAAGCAGTTATTTTGGAAGAGGAAAAGTACCAGATACTACATTGAGTTCTTTGCGAGCTTCACTCTTGTTGTGGGTTTTTGTATGGAAGCCACTTAAAAAGTTATGGTGATGGTGGCTGCCTAAAATGGAAAGAGCCAACAATAATCTCTGTTTGATTTGAACAATCCCCAAAAGGGAGAGGATGAAATCCCTCAGAAGCAGTAAATTACAACTGAGCAGAAACCTGGCATGTAGAGTAAATGACGCATACAGTGAATGGCACAATCTTCTGTTGGGCACTGCACATAGAGGACAGACACATCATGATTTTCCATGTCTAAAATAAAAAGCCTATAAAAAGTCCTTCTTCCTGTTATGGAGACAAATACATTTGACAAGAGTAATTTGTCTTTTTTTACAGAATTCATGTTTCTTTTCTTTCTTTTTTTTTTTTTTTTTTTTCTTTTTTTTCCTTGTGATTTTTTGTCCTCTTTTCCCTGGTGAGCTTTAAGTGCAGAGAAACAGAGGTGTCTGGTCTGGGTAAGAGACTGGCACAGATACAGGGTCTAAATCTGGGACAATATCACTGCTTTTCACACTGTCAGTGCTCTCTCTTCACTGGAGTGCCCCTGGGATTTAGAGGATGTGATAAAGCATGTTCAGTCCAAGTGGAGGAAATGTTAAAACTTCAGACATAAATAGATGTAGTCTTTAAATTTAGACACTGTTTGGTCAAAACCAAAGAACAAAGTTGATCTTCCCAGACAGACTTTCTATTTTTCAGTGAAGGTTTTTTTTTAAATGAAGGGTATAAATATCTGTTTATTGATGGCTGTGCTTTGATGGAGGAGTAGTAAAACAAGGCTGGTCACTGGATCAGTGGGACAGATGCTGCAAAGGAGAGAATCCTCTTCAGCTTCATAAAGCACTGACTCCTGCACCAGCAGGGAGGCAAAGAGCTGCTGCACCGAGTTCACTGCCCATTAACCACTGGCATTTTCAGTGCATACAAAACCCCAGATGATATAACTCTGCTGTTAGATCACGCTAAAGTGCTTATTTCTCTCCATCACATCCCAGTTACCAGGCTGCAGGGGCACCGGTGAAAGTGGCATATGGGAGCTTTAAACTATATAAACTTTGGTTCTTGAAACAAACAAACGTGCAGTGAATGAGCACTCGTTGTTCCCTTGCTCTGTGTTTATGCTTTGGTGAGAAAGCATGGGGTTCCTGCTGGGAAGCGGGATGACATGTTTAAAAGGACATGGGCACCGTGCCAGGCAGCAAGTCCCTGCATTATTCCACTGCGCCTGGCCCCGGCAGGGCCAGGCTGTGCAGAGCCACCACTCTTGTCCTTTACTGCCACCTCGGTTCCTGGCATGAAGACATCCAGCCTTCAGTACTCTCCTCTGCTGGCTTCTGGCCCGGGATGGATAATGCTTGCTGGTAGGAAGGAGGCAGGAGACGAATGTGCAGCCATTATGGTACTCACTCTCCATTCCCCTCCATGCTTTTGAGCTCTTGGGCATTTTATTTCAAGGGCAACGCTCTCCGGATGTTTTCATTCTCATGTACTTGCAGATGTGACTTTCTGCCAAGTGACGTGCCTTTTTTGTCTGGGAAAATCCTTGGTGTGTTTTATGAGACCGGCATACAAGGCCCAGGAACTACCAGCACGTACAAACGCCTGCAATGTTTCTTTAGACAAAGCTGGAGGGATGGAATTTTTGCAATCCCCCCCCCCCCCCCCCCGAGATAGCAGAAATCAGCGCTCGCAGCGGCGCCCGAGTGTTGTTTGCGACAGAGGCTCCGGCTGGCCCCGGGCAAGAGGAGGGAGACGTGCCGGGGCTGCAGCGCTGTCCCTGCTCTGCACGGGGCTGCAGTGCTGTGTGTGTCCCTGCTCTGCACGGGGCTGCAGTGCTGTGTGTGTCCCTGCTCTGCACGGGGCTGCAGTGCTGTGTGTGTCCCTGCTCTGCACGGGGCTGCAGTGCTGTGCTGTCCCTGCTCTGCACGGGGCTGCAGCGCTGTGTGTGTCCCTGCTCTATGCACTGGGCTGCAGTGCTGTGTGTGTCCCTGCTGGGCACGGGGCTGCAGCGCTGTGTGTGTCCCTGCTCTATGCACTGGGCTGCAGTGCTGTGTGTGTGTCCCTGCTCTATGCACTGGGCTGCAGTGCTGTGTGTGTCCCTGCTGGGCACGGGGCTGCAGTGCTGTGTGTGTCCCTGCTCTGCACGGGGCTGCAGTGCTCTGTGTGTCCCTGCTGGGCACACCGGGCTCTCGGCCCGGCTGCTCTGCTGGAGCGGCTCTGGGCGGCTCCGCTGCTGCAGGATGCGGGAATGAACGCACCGAGCCCTCCCAAGGTTAAAGAGCCCAGAGGCAGGTTAAATCTCCTCTCGTTTTGCCACCTAACCGTGGCATGCCGTTCCTCCTAAGGCACATCCTGTTATTAACCTGTTATTAATCTGTTTTCAGATCCTGTTATTAACCTCGTCTCTCAGGTATCTACCACTGATTTTTTCCCTGTAGGTCCTGATTTTTGTTTTAACCCTTTCACCTGTTCTACTGATGTACACCCAAATCCCACACTAGAATACAAATACTGGAACTCCTGAACATACCAGGGACAATGACCCCCTAACGTTATTATCATTACTAATATAACAACATGTAATAATTACAATAATACATAAAACAAGTAAAATAATACCAGTTACATACTAGTATGCTACAACTGTTCCCAGGAATGCTCTATTCCTTTCAAGGATGGCACATACTTTGGGGGACATAGCCTGCCTGTGCCAAAGGAAATTCAGGAACTGAAACAGCATCACTCTTTGTCTTTATTTAATGGCTTCTAATCTCAACAGGCATGGAGCAGAGGGTAATAGAAAAACTAATTTTATGTCTAAAGTCAGGGCATAGCTGTGTTAGAAAATCTTAATCAAAGAGGATGTGGTTTTCTTGTTATGCCGATCAAGCTTTTTTCTCTCAGGTATGGAGAAATGACTGTTTGATTTTAGCAGTTTTCCTGAGACAGTATAGATCACACACAGACACCCAACATAGAAACTTTCTGCTCACACCACTGGTCAATTCTGTCAACAACTTGAATTCAGTACATCAGAAATCAGTAAGAGGAAGGATCAGGTAAACTCAGCCATTAGCATATTCCTCCCTGTGCCCCTCATAATTAGATGTGGCCTTGTTTGTCTTGCTGGGTCAGCAGCTTTACAGCTAGGTGAGGCACTGGAGGAACCACGTAGATGTACCTTCAGAAAGCTGCAATATTCAGCTCTTGTTTTATGGTGGATGAAGTGTAGGAGTTCTACCACTCCCACATGACTCTCCCCTGATAGGGGAGGCTTTTTTCATTAAGTCCTTGTTAAGTAAAAAGACAAACGGGACTCTTGGTTGTTCTCATTCTCCAGGTTGTTTATTCTTTTCTTACCAGCAATTTCTGCACACCAGGCTTTACACCAGCCTGGCACGAGGGAGAAAAGACACCAAAGAGCCAAAAAGCCTCAAACACACAGAATCAAGGTTCTCTTAAAGATAATGCACCCAATTATCACCAAGATCGTACATTATTTCTACTTTTCTACCAATTACTAACTAAATTTCTATTCATATAACACTACACTGCAGTGAATTCTGACCAACCATCCTCTGTCCTTAACACTGCAGAATATGAAGTAGATGAAGAAGGAGAAAAATGTCTAAAAATGTCAAGGATCCTCCATCTTGCCTTCATCTACTTACCATTCTAACAAACCCAAAAATCTACATTTCTCACCCTGTCATAAATTACATATTATGCTACTATCTAATTTACATTCTTGAAAACTCTGTTTCATCCCAAAGCCTAGGAAGACCCTTCCATGGACAAAGGGTAAAAGTAGTATTTGCCAGAGGGTTTGTATCCTTTAAAATATTCTCTGCATTCTGGGTTCCAACAGATGAAGCAATGTGAAAGGACAAGAAATATCCAGCAGGATGATGTGTGGTGTGGAAGAAGAACACCTGCATCCTCTCTGAGCACCCATCTCCTTTATTGCTGCTAGTGATGAGTCCATAACACCAATGAATCAATGGTGGTATTTGTGTTTGCCACTGAAGATATGATCATGGAAGTAGTTGGACAAAGCCTAGGTCAGAATCAGCAGAAACAAATGTGACTGTGTCTTACCTTGCTGTTCAGACATCCATTTCCTGAGAATACCCTGCACTCCAAAATAATTGAAGTGTTCTTATATTTGCCAGCTCAAGAACTGTTTTATTATTGATATCAAGAGGGAAAACACAAGCGTTAATGAGGTCAGCCCATCTCAATCCCTGCTTATTTGTGTTTTGGATTGCTGTGAGCAGAGCTCCATAACCCAATGATGCAAACAGGGGGTGTCTCTGGCAGCAGAGCCCCCCTGTTGAGGAAGGGCATGGCACTGGGGGTTGTCAGGGAGAAATCCCAGCACTGTGGCTTTATTCCTACAGCGTGTGCAGTCTGGACAGTAGTCTGAGGCCACCATCTCCTGATTCAGGTTCCTCTCTAGCAATGCTTGTGCTCATGGAGCCATTTCTTCTGCCTTACATCTTCAGCCATCCCTTCCTTCAGCTGTACTTGAGCACAGCCACCTTCTGCACAGCACTAGCAAGATGGGTTATAGAGCCAAGTGTTGAACCTCAACAGAGAACTGATCCAGGGTAATATGCAGTAGGATAAGAAGACAGCTTTAAACTGGAGTTTTAAGAGTTGCTATTAAAAGCCCTTCAGGAAAACGTAGCACCTGATGGCAGCAATGAGCAGGACCAGCCCTCCCTGGGCTGTGTGAGCCATGGAGAAACCTGTCCGTGTTTTTTCCACACTTGGATCCACTGAATGAGTCTGCTCCTGTGTTCAGAGATAATCTTTACATGGAAAAATGAAGGCAGGTGCCTTTCTGACCCTACTTTTCTCACTGCTCAAATATTTTAAAAAAAAGAAAAAAGTGGTTCCTACCTTCAGATTTTTTCTTCTGTCAGAAATCCAGGTCTCAGCAAACTGGCTTCCTTGAAAGCTTCTGGTGATAAAGCAGAAGCAGTTGTGTGAGCCACCGGCTGCAGCAACTTTCAGGGAAAATCTGAGGGAGGGGAAATATGTTCATCAAGACCACCTGGAGCTCTCTGTGCCACCAAAGAGGACCAATGGAGCAGAAAGCAGCAGTGAAAGGTCAAGTTTTCAAGACAAATATGGAAACAGTCATTGCACAGGATTTCTCTAATAAATTCACTTTGCAAATACAAAAACTCCCAGAAGTGAGTGTTCTCCACAGTGCTACGCCCTAGTTAAACCTCTCCAGCAAATCACAGCCACAGACCCCAATTCTACTTGCAGCTCAGCTTCCTCTTACATGGCTTCTGGACTTCCCAGTGCTGCCATAGCTGAGAGCTACTCCACCCTTCAGAGCCTCCTGTGGCCCAAGTTCTGCTTACTCACTTGGTGAAATGAGGTTGTCCTTTTGAAGTTCATCCCTCACTTTAACCACAGCCCTGAAAGAGCTGCTCTCGTGTGGACGT
This sequence comes from Thryothorus ludovicianus, assembly GCA_013397245.1. Lineage (NCBI taxonomy): Eukaryota > Metazoa > Chordata > Aves > Passeriformes > Certhiidae > Thryothorus > Thryothorus ludovicianus. Next base: position 629,358 of record VZTB01010704.1, read on the forward strand.
GGCTGAACCCCAGGCAGGTATTGTTGCTAAATAGCTGGTGATAGTCAGAGCTCAGTTAAAAAGCAAGAGGCATAGTAAAAGCATGAGTGCAAGATTTCATGGTGAAAAGGAACAGTTAACTGAGCTCTAGACACAACGTGTCTCTCTTACACTTAATTAAACACTCATTCTGACAGCACCTGGTGATGCAAACTTTTTATCTGCAGCCTGCAGCCTCTCCCACAGCAGTGACTCAGCTGACCCTTTCCTACAAGCCTTGTTTGAGTGGGAATCTGTCCAAGTGGTCCTAGTAAAGTTCAGTACCATCAGATGCAGAAATTTTTTACCCCTCTAGGAATGATTGCAACAAGCAAAGCCCAGGAAGGGCTGATTGCAGTCACTCCTTGTTTGGGAAGAGGAAAAGCACTACATCAGGCCTCAGTTTGCTTTCTCATGGACAGGAAAGCACCTCCATGCTATTCTTACCTCTCCTCACAGTCCTGTGTCTCCTGTCCTTGCTGTTTTATTGTATTAGCATTACTTGAGGAATTGCATTTGCTGCTCCATTTCTGTTGGACGGAGGTAGGGGAAAACAGAGCTGCAAAGGCCTTATGATGTTGCTGTTCATCAGCCTGTTCATGCAATGAGGTCACACGGTTGGTGATTTTGAAAATATTCATGTTTCCTTCACAAACTAGCTTTCCACCCAGTGTTATGGTCCCCTGGCCTCTCCCTCCTGGTGGGAGGGCTCTGCCACTGAGAAGAGGCACCCCCATGGTGCCACCCATAGCCACATTTTGTCTGCTCCCACGGAGAACCAACCTGAGTAGGTAGTGTTTAGAAAAATATGAAATTAAGCAGAGCTTTAAAAAAAACAAACAGGAAAGTTTTTTTCATCAGATCTGCAATCTGCTCTAGCTCATTAAATGCTACAATGAAGATTAGGCCAGGGTGAGGGTCCAATCTATTCCTATCCTTGCATTGCCCCTCCCCTGACTCTTTCTGGCTGCTGGTCAGGTGACACAAAGCACTCAGGCAGAGAGCTCTTGGGGAGACAAGGAGACTTCACTGGAAAAATTGAGGTGCACAAGGGCTCAGAGGGAGGAAGGACTCTGGGGACAGGCTGGAAGTGGTGCTCACAGGACTGGCCAGCTGCCAGCAGTGGCTGAAGCCACACAAAGCATTTCAGGCTTAAGAGGTCAAGGGAAAACTGTCAGGGAGCCCAAGGAATGGTCAGTGACTTTTCAAAGCCCAGTCTGAAGTTCATGGGAGGGTGAGTTTAGGAGCAGAGGGAATTGAGGTGACTCTCTGCAGCTACCCCAAGTCACACTGTCCCCATTTTCACCCTGAGCAGGCACCCAGGGCTGGTTTTGGTCCTGACTCAGCCACTTTGCTCCAAACAGGAAACTAAGAAATGTGTTTATGTCTTCCTCAAGAGGAAAATAAAGCAAAAACAGAGCAAAAAGCCTCCACTCGGGATTACAGGAATGAAAGATGGGCAACAGGAAACACTGTTTCCAGTGCTGGGAAATGCAGTTGTTATGTCAACCAGCTGCTGTTGGCAGTCCCACATGGCATGAAAAATGGAACTGGGCTTGGTGTGGAAGCCAGCTGGCCTGCACCAGACAAATTCTTATGGGAAGGGATGAAAGCTTGAGGGTGAAAGCCACACCAAAATGTTGGTGGCTTTGGAGACCCTCAGCTATCAGTGGCCCAAGTTTGCTGTGGGTTGGATACTGGGAGCCACCAGCACTCCAAACCCACCCACATGGTTTGCCCTTGAGGACAGCAAGAGATTTCAAGGGAAATATTTTCCTTTCAAAATGACCTCTTCCTTTCACACAATGCAAACCCAATGATCTGTTCAGCTCAGTCTGAGATACAATCAGGGGCAAAAAAAAAGGAAGTAAATGAGCTGGAAGAGTTGAATTCCCCAAAAGCCCTGGGTGTGCTCTTGCACCCACTGGGTGTTTTCCCCGACCTGACGCAAATGAAGAAAAACCACATGGATCCCTTGAACCACATCTGAGTCAGCTATGTGCCTGGTGGAACCACCACCTCATTGACCTCTGCCAGTGACAGAGGGCTGAAAATCCCAGTGGGCAGCTTTGCTCAAAAATAGGCATCATAAACACATTGGCTGTGACATTTTGTACCAGAAATAATGTGGCTGGCAGGACCATGGTGGTGACCATCCCCCCATATTTGGCACTGGTGAGGTCACACCTTGAATCCTGTATTCAGTTTTGGGCCTCTCACTACAATAAAGGCATTGAGGTTCTGGAGCATGTCCAGAGAAGGGCAGTGGTGAAGGGTCTGGAGCACAAATCTTATGGGGACCAGCTGAAGAAGCTGGGTTTGTTTAGCCTGGAGAAAAGGAAGCTTGGGGAGACCTTACCACTCTCTAAACTACCTGACAGGAGGTTGCAGCAAGGTGAGAATCAGCCTCTTCTCCCAGGTGACACAAGACAGAACAAGTGGAAACAGCTTCAAGTTGTGCCAGAGGAAGTTTTGACTGGATACTCATAAAAATTTCTTCACCAAAATAGTTGTCTAGATATTGGACAGGTAGTCCAGGGAAGTGGTGAAGTCACATCCCTGGATACATTTAAAAGTTGTGCAGATATGGCACTTAAGGACATTGTTTAGTGATGGACTTGGCAGTGCTGTGTTAAAAATTGGACCAAATAATCTAAAGGTTTTTTCCAACATCAATTATTCTATGATTCCATGATACTATTCTATCTTTGTAGCCCAGAGAATATGTAGATGGTGACTCCCTTGTTAAAATGCTGCCAGCTCTGCAGGACAAAGTGCTGATTTCTGTATCCCAAAGAACATTTGAAGCCAAAACTTCAAGTTCCGTCACAAAAGTAACATTAAATAAAAACACTTTTGAAGGGACCTCACACACTGAGGGGAGGCTTACATCTTCATTTAGAAAAGCAATCTTTTCAGACAGGTGAACAACCACCTTTCCTTTAAGTTTTAAATAGATTTTCTTAATGAAATGATGAGCTTGTCTCTATTTGGGGGGCTAGTCAGACCATTTGCTCAAAATTTGATGAGAAAGACTCTGATGTGCTGGAAGCAAATATGCCAAGCAGGGTGGCTTGAGAGCCAAAACAGCAACTTAGCCCCTTTCTAAAGGTTGGTGACAATATCTGACACAGCAGTGACAATGTGCCTTTAAAATACAGAGGGCAATTACTGTGTCCTTCTGTCCACACCTCTGTTTGCCAGCCTTCCAGCCCAGCCCTTCCTAGGAGGCAGGGAAAGGCAAAGCCCACAGCAATTGATTTTATTGGCTTCAGTGCCCTGTAATTTTTATCCTGTGCTGTACAGCTGGCATTTTATTTATATACTCCTTTATTCAATAAAAATTAACAATGTTTGAAAGGGACAGGAATATTGCTCTCAGATGTACTAGATCTTGGCTCTCCCCATAAACTCTAATTTCCACAGATTAAGTTGTTTAGAAATCTGTGGATGTAATTAATACCAGCCAAAGGGCAAGAGTATTTAAGCAAAGAACAAAAGGGAAATTCTGTGTGAAATAAGCTTAAATTTTATTGTTAAAAAGATGATTTAAACAAATCTATTCAACTTCATCAGTGAAGTAATGGCTAAAATTACCAATAAATAAAATAAAGAACACTGTAAAACTCTCTCTGCTATTGTCTAGCTACTCTAAGGAGGTTTTGTTGTCCCTTGGTAGCTGCCCCAGTACAACAGAAAATATAAACTGGTTTTGGCCAGCAGGTTCCATCCAGCACGCTCTCTCATAGCTGCTCCCAGAGGAGCTGAGGGAGCAGAGGGGAGGCAAAGGAGCAGCAGCTCCTGGAGCACCTCAACCACCCCAGTCCTGGAGAAAAGAAGGCTCTGGGGAAACCTTATTGCAGCCTTTCAGTACATGAAGTGAGGCTTGAAACAACATGAGGACAAACTTTTTATCAGGACGTGTTGTGATAGAACAAGGGATAAACTGAAGGGAGATCAACTTTGATTAGCTGTAAGGTAGAAGTTTTTTACAATGAGAGCAGTGAAACACTGGAACAGGTTGCCCAGAGGGGAGGTAGATGCCCCATCCCTGGGAGCATTCAATGTCAAGCTGGATGGGGCTGAGCAAACTGGTGCAGTTAACACCATCTGCTCATTGCAGAGAGGTTGAACTAGATTATTTGTAAAGCTCCCTTCCAACCCAAAACATTCTAAGATTCTATGATTTGAGCATCCCAGAGATTTTGGGAACTCACAGAGAAATCAAAGTGCAGTACTCACTTCCTGTGGGGACCCCTAAAGAAGGAAAGGGTCCCACCACAGAGGCAGCCACAGCTGGCACTGCAGCCTGAGCTTCTGACAAGGACAGCTGAACCAGCACAACATCAGCTGAGTGAAAGAAAGTGAGGGAGTGGAAAAACAGAGCAGAGATGAATCAGAAGAGCAGGAGAGAAGAAATCCCTGCCACAGGTCCTCACAGCAGCTCCTCTGAAGGGCTGTGTAGGCTCTCGCCTACCTGCCCTCAGGTGTATACTCACAGTGAAAAGTGATACATTGGACAAAAACGTGACTTATTTTCCTTCTTTCCTGTCACTAACTCTTGGCCTGGTGCCTTCCTCACCAACAGCTTTTGTGCACAAAGGATGTCTGACCTCTGCTGAAATGGAGCTGAACTTTTCTTTGAGCATATCCCTCTTGCTGGCTGCAGGGCTGCTGGCATCCTGAGGGGGTGAAGCTGCCAAAGGCCCAAGAGATCAGAATTTCAGCACAAAGCAGAATTAGTAGGAAGGTGGGTTGGGATGGAGGCAGGAGGAAGCAAAGCCATATGGGCGTGAAATGCCGGAGGCGGTGAATGACGGCGAGGATGGGTGAAGAGGGCTTTTGTTATTAAGCACAACTAAAAGAGAGAGGGGCACCTGTCCCTGAACTTCCCTGAGCCCGGAACAAGGAGCCCATCCCTTTGCACCTGTAACCCATCTGCACCTCTCTGGGCCACAGGTGGATGTGCATGTCCGTGGTGTCCGATTCCAAACCTGAAAATAACGAGTGCCCCTCGGGCGGCTGAGGGAGCAGCCAACCAGAGAAATACTGTAGGGGAGGGGCATAAGGCTGTCGAGCACGGAGGAACTGGGAACTGATGACAACTACACAGGTATGAGGTGAATGGAGAGTCCTCCAGGAGCAAGGTCAGGAAGGAAAAGGAAGGGAAGGATGCTCACTTAAGATTCCAGCACAGTGTTTCTGGGGACTGATCACAAAGCCTTTCTAGGAGGCTGGGATGCTAGTGGACCAGAGCACAGGAAGAAAATTATGATGATGGGGACAACAATGCCAGACTCCAAGCCACTGCAGGGCTGCTGGGGTGAGAGGCAGGAGCTGGCAGGTGATGGCTGCAGCAGACAAGCTGCAGTACAAACAGGGGACAGAAATGGCAGCAAGTTTGGCCACAGATTAGCTGCCTGCTCACCTTCAAGGCAATGTAGCATGCCACTTCTACCCAGCCCATCTCTTCTGGGAGGTTCCCAGCTCAGCATGACACTCATCCCTACCTGTGCAGGAGGGGATGTCACTGCTGATTTTTTGATGGTAGTATTAGAAATCAGTCTCCAGAAAGGCTGCTTTGGTTGCCTTCCACTTCTTTTATTTTTCTGCATGTTTGATTGTTTCCTGGGAGTTTTAGGTTAGTTTAGTTTGTTTTGTTTGTGTTTTGTTGTTTTTTTTTCATTTTGAAGGCTGTTTGGTCTTTTTTTTTATTCACTTGGGTTAAGAAAAGATGAGCTGTGAAAACAAAGGCCCTGAAAAAAGGCAGATGTATCAGCAACAGAATCTATCTCTCCCTGCTGTGGGGTTTTCAGCCCCTCATGGACATATCTGCCTGTGAGAGAGCTGACAATAATTAAAGAATAACATGACTTAACCTGAACAGCACATGTGGGCTTGCCTGTTCCTGCAATTACACACTCAGGAAATTAATTTTGATAACTGCTCCTGAATACCTTCCTGTTCAAACAAAACCTGGCTAGATTTCTTTCCTCTTCTATCACTAGGGAATCCCAGAGGGGATACTGAGAGGCCCTGAAAGTGTGTTATGAAACCACCATGAGGCGGGAACCTTCACATAAGGAAGGACTGGATCCTTGCCCATCCCAGCCAGGAACACCAGAAACTGCTCCATCTGGACATGCTTTGGCTTACGGGGTTATAGTGACAGCTTCTCCCACTCTATCTTGGTGAAATGGTCTAGATTGTGAAATGAGGTGGAAATTGTATGTATGTGACTTGAAATCCTATATTTCAAAACTGCTTAAATTACCCAGCATGGATTTTGTATTACTGATCTATACACACTCCTTAATATATGGATTTTTTGTATCAGTGACCTAAATATGCTATTTGAGATGTGTAGCTGGAATTTGATTTCAACTCAGAGACCTACCTGAGAATTAAATCAGAACAAGAGGTACTTGCTTTGAAAAATCAAGCCTGATCCCACAACTTGTCACAATCAGCATCACAAATTGGAACCATCCAGTACTTTTCACCAAATAGCCCAAATTTCACAAGACTAGCTCTCACTCCAGACAAGAACCTCAAGCACTTTTGAGTATTACATAAGAAGCCACAGATTTATTTTTCTTTTGTTTTCTGATGCACGTATGAAGTTTTAGAATTCAACCACTGACCCATGCTAGGAGTTTTCAGATGTTTCTGGCTGTAGCCCACCTTAGGGGCAAGGATTGCCTCTGACAGCAGTGGAAGGGGGCAGGAGAGGTGATGGTTCCTTTCCCTTCAGGACAGGGAGCCACTCAACTCCCACCTGCAGGCAACCTTGCTTCCATTGTACCCAACTGCCCAGGTCACCCACCCCTTCCCTGGGAGGAAGGGAAATGCTTTCAATGTCAGACATGAAACTTTGGTAGCGAGCACAGGGAGGTGGCAAATGAACACTGTCCATCAGCTGTGTGTGAGTGCTTAGAAGCCTGAACTTGTTCCCTGGCTGCACACAGTGGGGTCTTGCCTTTGCTACCCTGGACCGTGTGCTCTCGCCTTGGGAGAAGCAGTATGGAACACTCCAGATAAGGACAACCACAGGAAAAGTGCCCAAATATTTTAGCTTCCATGTTTTTTGGGGTTTTTTATGAATCTACTATGAAAAAGGACAAAGGAAAAGATTACTCATTTTCTGTAAAACTACTAATTCTCTCCTGAAGAGGATTAGTTCAAGCAGTTGACTCGCCTTCATCCCAACTCGCATCCTATGACTGAAAAGCAGAAAGAAAAATTGCACCCCTCTTTTGCACACATAACTCCAGCCATTGAGAATGAACTTGTTTCCCCATTATCGGTGTTTTCTCCCTTTTTCTGCCTAGTATCAGTTCTAGCAAAGTGACACATGGGAAAATAAACCAGAAACTTCAGAACTGCTTTCCCTTGCTTTAAAGTATTTAAAGCATAAGGTTCCCACCTATTACCATGACAGGAAGGCATTTGTACAGTAAAAGTGGAAAGAGGAAAGGAAGCCCTTCCTTCCTTTTCTGCTTGCATGTTTTTAAATAATCAACACTAGAAAGAAGTATAAATTAATGGCTTGATAGAGACTGTCCTCACTCCAGACAGATCTTTCCTTGGTAAAAGATCTAGGAGGATGATTTCCAACATCTTCTGCATGGCTAGTGTGCCAAACTAGCCTTTCTAGGATTCCTCTACTGAAACAATTGTGAGTTTAAACCATACTAGCATTTCTTACATTTTTTACCTATATTCCATAGTAGTCATCACTGCAACGACAGAAAATACAAAACTCACCATAAGATGCAGCACCACGCAAAGGACAATCAGGAGGAGACCAGAAGGAAGGAAGCTTTCATATTCCCACGCTTTTTGGCTTCTCCTACCAGACTCCTTGCAAGACAGGGTAGGAATAAATCATTATCAGTGATAGTGGGGCTGGAACAGTGCAGCTTCCTGTCCAGAAGCAGCTGATTGCATCAAACAAGTCATCCTGGCTAATCAAGGCAGAAGTCAGAGGGGGAATTCCTGTGCTTACTGTGTCTCTGGGCAGAGTTGTTGAGGTTCAGGAGGTCTCCAAAAACATCTCCCACCAGCTGAGAGCTCTCAGCACACTTTCCCAGCCACAAGCTGCATCATGGCCAAGAGAAGAAAGATGTTAAACTTCTGTCCTGGGTTATTTAAAGCCTCTTCTGGTGATAACCAAGGGCTTTTCTAAGCACCTCCACCTGTGGTTAGAAGAAATAGATGTTGCTGGGTTGATATCTCTCAATGTGTGCTTAGGGGGCTTTTTACAGCTATTTCTAGATTGGAGAATGGAATCATAGAATTGTTTAGGTTGGAAAAGACCTCTAAGATCATTGAGTCCAAACATTAACCCAGCACTGTGAAGGTCACCAGTAAACAATGTCCCTGAGCATCACATCTACACATTTTTTTATAACTTCCAGGGTTAGTGATTTCAACACTTCCCTGGGAAGTCTGTTCCAATACTTGACCACTCTTTCAGTGAAGAAATTTCTCCAATATTGAATCTAAACATGTCCTGGTGCAACTTGTTGCCATTTCCTCTTGCCAGTTGTTACCTGGGAGAAGAGACCGGTGCCCACCTGTACACAACCTCCTTTCAGATATTTGCCTTATGAATAGGGATTACCAGGCAGGGTGCTGAAAGCAATCCTGATCTGTAAATTCTCCAAGAGAGACCTTGTTTGCCTTTTAACCTGCCCTGAATTTGATTTGGCCGCATCTCTGCAACATGATGGTGCTGTGTCAGCAGTGATCACTCCAAAAGTCAGCATTGAGCCAGCTACTTTTCCAGCTTAAAAACAGGCTACATTCACATGGCATTTGCATTAACCCTAAAGCACTGAACAAGGAGATTACTTTCATAAAGCTCTCTCCTCACAAGAAGAGAGTCAGATGTTATCCCCATTTTACAGATGAGACAAAGGAAAGACCACAATTTGCTGTAAAACCAAGCACATGTTTCCTTTTCTACTCAGATTAAGACACCTGAGAAAGCTTTACAACATGATCTGAACCACACTAAGACAGCTGGAAGATCACAGAGCCCATGCCTTTGAGCTTGCTGGCCCCCAGATCTTCTTGAGGAGCTACTCATGGTCTCTTCACATGGAGTGAACTGCACTGTATGCCCTGTGCTGTCACATGTAGAGACAGGTGGATGTTGGACAATTCCTGCACCCACTAAACCACATGGCCTAGCTTGCACACAGCCACCAGTCACTTACTGGGACCCATGATCCTACACAGGACACAGCTTCTGCCATCCCCTGCCAAGGGCATTGGAAAGACAAGCTTCATGCTCAGGTGTCATATCATACATCACATTAGCTGCTCCAGCAGCTAGGAGGGAACAGTTAAAATTCATTAGTACTGTTTTAACATTAATTATGTTTGTAGAGCAGTGATGCAAAGGAGCCTTTTTTGACAAGCATGTCCTTCCTTGGCCACATAATTTTCCCTTCCAGAAGCACACACTTATTTCCATCAGGAGACTATGACAGAGCATTACAGTCTGTCAGGACAGAATAAAGCAGTTCAAGGTCATTGTGTCGTTCACTTAACAGATGACTTTTGGCTTTTCCTCCTCATTTTTTCTAATGTATGGAATATTACATCACTGCCCTGTGGAAACTAACATGAATTCCTCTCTGAATGCAACTGGAGAGGTGGCTGCCTGGAACAGTTCTTGTTGCAAAGAGTCAGTTTTCTTAACACAATGCTTTGAAGTCTTTGTTATTTCAAACAGAGGAAATCAGCAACTACAGCCACTCCACAAATCATATAGGCTTTCACAACTGAACAAGTGTGTTTTCCTCAGAGATCAGGCCACATTCTCTCATTCACCCTTGACCTTCTAATGCAACTGGAAAGTAACTCCTCAGGAAAAAAGGAGGAGTGTACACAGGCAGGAGGAGAGCTGTGGGGAAGTTGTAGCTGGGCAGAGGAAGGATGGCTCAAGGCTCAGGTCATTGGCAGGGACTCAGGTGCACAAACCAGAAAGCAGAGACTGAAATCCTGGATGTTGGTGGCACCATGAAATTATTTGGTGATTTCTTTAAGTCAAGTGCTAGTAAGAAACACGGGTAAAATACCAAAAATCACACATAGCAACATCTACTTTTGTCAGCCTAAGTAATTCACTTTGTCTCACAGAATCATGTCAAATCTATGAAATAAACATGACAATGGCAGGTTTTGGTGTTGGTGGCAGCAATACGGAAATATCATCTCACCACATCTCTGGGGTGGCCTAAGTTCAGCCAACCTTTTGTGAAAATCACATTATAAATTCAAGCAGCATTCAAGGCAATAGGCAGCACATTCAATTCATTAGTGCTCTGACATGGCAATGAACAAAAATTTTGCCTGTATTAGAACAAAGGCCTGAGATTCACCTAAGGTTTTAATTCACTGTAATGCTATAATGGCACCAAGGAAAAAATTTAACCTCACCTATGTGTACCAGCAGCCCTGGACACACACAGCATCGGCCAAGTGCAAGCACCCATCAGCACCCAGCAAAGAAATACAACTTTGCTACATAGAATGGCATTGACCCTCTCCTCCTTCCCAGCTTCTGGTGTGCCCTCTCTTTAGGCAAAAGTTCCAGATCTTCCGGTTGTATTTTGATTTCTTTTGGCTCGCAGAAAAGTCCCTGTGCTCGGGTTTGGGGCAGCGAGGGAGAGCGAGGCAGGGCAGCGGGGCTTGGCTGCCACCTCCTGGCGTCTGACCTTCTTCTCCGGACACACACCAAAGCCCAGCGAAAACAGAACGAACAAAAACCCAAATAATAACCCGCACTGCCCTCTGGCTCCTAGGGTTGAGGCCCTTCGAACTCCACACGAATAAAACAGACTTATCATGGAGAAAGGGAATGAGATAGGTTGCTGAGCTTCAGGGTGTTGAGCTTCAGAAATTAATATAGTTTTTATGTATATGAATATGCATATGTTCAAAGTTTTTAATAATATGAAAGCTTGTGACACACTAAAGGAGCAGTTAACATCTTGCACATGGGAGCTACAAAGTTTCCATGAATGTTTCTCCAGTTTAGAAAAAACTTACATGCATTTGTTCCAGAGAAAAGCAATCGAGAAATAACTCTTACTAATTCTGTCTCTATTTTTTGTTCTCTTCCCTGCTTATGAGGAAAATGGAAATTTTTCCCATTTTATCCTCCAAACACTAAATATATCCACTAAACATAATATTTCAGTTCTCTTGGAAGAGTCTGCTTTATTCTTGATATATACTTTGAGCGTTTTGAAAGCATCATATGAAATCTCCAACTTGTATCTTGCAAAATATTGGGAAAAGACTAAGATAAAAGGTTGTCATGTGAAAAAAATTCAAAACCCTCATATATTGCCTTCTGTAATCCTGGGAATTTCAAAAGTAGAAAACAGTGGTATCAAAGAATTCTTGATTCATGGCCACAAAGCAAGCCTGGGAGAAATAATTCAAAAGAAATGAAGACATTTGTTTTGTATGCAGCAGGTGACTCTGAGGCTTGGGACTGCATGGACATGTGCATGAGAAAAGATAATGAGAAAAATCCATCAAATTAGTATTCTCACCTCAGCATTCATGAAAGACAGCGCTTCATAAAACCTTCACATCAACAAGTCACCGTGACTCCTCAAGGACATTATAAGAACAATGAACTTCCCAAAACAGGACAAAGGAAATTTTTTTTGTTCAAAACAGCAACTCTGGGCCTTGATGTGCCATCACTCAGCTGAGACAATGAAACAGTTAGGGGAGGCCCTATCACATCCTGAATCCACCCAGACGTGCTGAAATCTGCCCATCATAGATGAAGGTCAGAAAGGCCAAGCCAAGAATTGTAAACTGACAATATTCGGCCAGGAATCCACAGCGAAGCCAGACAAAGCCTGGCTGGCATTGGTCTCTAATTCAAAATAAATCCTATTGGGGAAAAAAACCCCAACCTCATCCTCTGTATGTGGATGTCAGAGTAGAGAAGAGATTAGCTGTTACTAAGAATAAGACCGACGTGCGCTGTGACGACAGCGGGATAAAAGGCACTAACAATTGCAACCCCACAGCATGAACTGAACTGAGCACTGGCTGAAGTCAGAAAAATGTGTTTTCCTATGGCTAAACCCGGGCTGATCCCAGGCCCCTTCTGCATACATATCCCTGAGCCTAGCACATGTGAATCAATGTGGTGTTTGGCATTAAAGACAAAGCTACAAATACAACAGAGTTAAGAGGCTTTCCCTGAAGTTAAAATCTGCTTCTCTGAGGTGTTGCTCCCAGTGTGACCAGTAACTGTCTGTGCCTTTAAAATCCTTTTCCACTGTCTTACAATCCAGCATATTGCCACGTATAGGAGACTTCCTAAATGCCTTATGCAATTTTGGCAGCAAATCCCGATGCAAATACCAGCAACCTAGACACACCTACTATTTTCTTCAGCTGGTGTAAAAAGTAATAGAAAGCAACACAGCAAATGAAAAGTGCTGAGTAATGGAGTATTCTACAAGAAAACCACCTGACTATCCAGATCATTCCAGCTCCAAAAGAATATACACCCAAGATTTCAGTGAGGGATTGTTAAAATGAAGCCTCTCACCACTGGTACAGCTGAGATGTGGGTGTGAACTGTGTAGTTGATTGCTGCTGTGATAGCATCCCGGTGAGCTGCGCTCCACTGTGCAAGTGCTACACCAGGATCTGATAATGTGCTGAAGAATCTCTCAGAAATAAATTCTGGCCTTGTTATCACTTCACATTTCCATTGCTGCAAGTTTTGGGGACTCTCGTTTTGCTGGGCTTTCTGACCTGGACCACCACCAAAGTCCTGCTCTTCCCTTTCATCTGGCTGCAGTAATTTCCCCAACAGAAATAAATCCATCTTTACACAAGTTTCTGTCCTTTACCTTGAAGTGACTGTGCTGTGCTCCAGGCTGCTCTGACAAATTCACTACATTGCTACAAACAGCAAAGGAAAATGTTTTCAGCCAAATAGAAAGGTGGAGAGACCACCTTTCAGTTATCATTTTCCAGAAAGTTCTGGAGTCCATTTCTTTTAAACACAAAGCAAAGGAAGAATAAAGAAGTTAAAATAGCTCTCTAGCAGGCCATTTATTGCACGGTGCACTGCCAGTTCTAAAAAGCTCTTTTGCTGTTGTTTATTGAATCCTAAAGCTATCCTCTTTAATCTACTGCTATCAAAACCTGTAAGCTAAGAATATTATCTAAGTTATATATGATGTTACGCACTAGTAAAGTTTTACACTAGGTCAGCATCAACAGCCCTGTACAGACCATGCAGTCCTGCACAGCTTTATTTGTGCAAGAGAAGGACCAGGCCCCTTCTCTGTACCAGGAAAATCTGCTTTGAAGAGGGCTCTTCAGCCCACACAGACCATTAGACCATGCCCTAAAACCTCTCTGTTTCTGCTGTGAAATACTTGAAGAGGCAGAAAGAAGTTTATAATGTCCACAAAATACCCTTTGCAGACACAGAATTCAGCTTTTTAGATTAGGTGATTTAACAATTACATAAAAACAACTGGTTTAATACTTTCTCATCACATCATCCTCATTATTCTTTGCTTTAAATCACGTTGATAAAAATAAAAATACATCAATCCCAACAATGGGCACAAACACTACAGGTCTCCTATATAGCTGACTTTCTCCCAAAGCCCTGTGCTCTCCTGCCCCATGCTCACCAGCTGAGAAATGTTTTTGACATGTGGTGTAAAAATAACTCCATTGATGGCAATTAATACCTTTTTCAACAGACTCCTGTGCAAGGAATATCCGTTCTGAAAGCTCACCTGTTTTTTCCTCTGAATGAACTGTGTTTAACTGTCCTTACTACAGAAGTCCAGCAAGGAACAGAGTCAGCACTTCCCCTTTCCCTTCCTCAGCAGGTGAGAAGTTAGACATGTAAAGAAGGATTAATCTGGACAAGAAGCTTTGCAGTGCAGCGCGCTCTCTTCCTCTTGGTCAGACCAGAGGTAAATCCTGTTTTTCCTCCCACAAAGGGTATGAACCAGCTTTCAGGTTTTAATAACTTTCTTCAGTGCAGTCAGAAAATCATTTGATGGACTCTTCCAGCAAAGTACAGCCAGCTCTGGCAGCAAATACTCAGCATTACATAAGATAAAAAGAACACGTTATACCCTATCAGCTGTCATCCTCCTAACTGAGGCTTAATGAATAGTATTTCTATTATATGATATATATATATATATACACGAAGAACATTAATGAATAAGCTAAAATGTATTAAATACTGCCCCTACCACACAGGCAACCTATAATCACAAGAAACATGGTTTGGAATACAAATTGGAGCAAAATTCATCCCAAACATCACAGATACCCAAGTAGCCACTTGCTTTGCAATCTTTAAGATGTTACACGGGCTTCCTTACCTTCAGTCAAAGTATGGGGTAGGAAAGAAAGAAGGGCACAGGATTAAATTTAAATCTCCTAAATTGAGCCAAGGACAGAATTACCCATGACGGAACTCGGCTAAGACAGACGATCCTCTCTGCTGCTGCCTTTTATAATCATCTTTCCTTTCTCTCTTCTCTCAAAAATGGTATTAAAAATATAGGGAGAAGATCTGTTTTTCACCTGAAGATGAAAAGCTTTTCTGTTGAGTTCTCTAGAAATGAATTTACACAATTTGTGGATGGAACACACAGTTACTACGGACGGCACGCAGTGGAAGGGCAGAGCACTGGCAGCCAAGGCTGTCACTGCAAGTACCTGTGCCTAGAGCTGCTTCTGCCACACCACCTCATTCTCTGCCTCCTGCTCCATCTCCAGCTTCAACTGCCAAAACTGTGTCCATTGGGAGCCGCTTGTGTCTAAAGGAACCCTTGTTTTGTGCTGTTTGACAGGAACTCTGTCATTAGTTCTCCTACTATTTTTCTCCAGTGAAATGACAAATCTACAGAGCCAGATTAGCTGAATTTATATCTTTAGACCACCCCCTGAAGCTGCTATTTGCTTATGAGGGACACAGAGGAAATTACAATTTATGCAAATGTGTTTTAAAATAGAGTAAAATTATTTTATTTAGTTTTCATTTCTGGACAGTATTTATCCACCACAGATGAATTACAACTCCAGTACCAGGATGAAAAATAGTCTTTCATAGTTTGCTTTGATAAATTATGGACTTTCTAATGTCAAAAACACTCACCCACACCTTTGAAGCCCAAAATAGTTTTAGGCAGTCTAACAGAAATGTCATCATCTGTTCAAACTACATCTGAGAAAACTTAGAGGTACCAGCTGCAATATGAACATCTGCCTGCCAATTGAACAAATGACTAAACAATCCCTCAACTATCTGCATTTTGGCTCAGTCATGCAAGGTTAAGTGTTTTTCAATTATTTCAGTTTAATGTCTAAATCGATACTGGAGAATGCAGAAGAAAAAAAGTTTTAAATGCCACAGGTCTACCATTAAAAGAAGACTGGAGATACTCCCAGCTTCAGTAGCTTTTACTTTAATTTCTTTATGAAACTGTTTCATTATAATTGGTCAGCCAGTAATCATTACTTTCTTCTGGTAGAGCAACCAGATAAATATTTCTTCAGGATTTGCTCCTTCATGCCACAGACCAGAAAGATCTGAGGTGCTGAACTTCCAGCTCCTGGCAGCCATGCAGACTTCAGCCAGGCTGGCAAGAGAACCACTTTACTTCCCCACAATGTTTCTGACATCAGGAATTTTGAGGTGAGATAGCTTATCAAGAGTCAAATACTGATTCCAAATTTCTTATTAAAAACACCCAAAAAACAACAAACCTATCCACAGGGCACCTCATTTCAATAAAATAAGTATTTTCACTGAAATTTTCAGAATTGGGATTCATTCTTTTCCAGTGGTGAGGTCTCCAATCTTTCATTTTCATCCTTTAACAAAGCATTACAGCTCATTGCACTTGTTATTCTTACTTGTGTATGTAAATCCTACTTGGGACTGAAAGTCAACCAGCATTGAATTAAGGGCATTCTTCTTGTATAGATACTCTCAATACTCTTAGAAGAAGCAATTGGTGTAAAGGCGCTTATTCTTGTTCAAAAGACATTATCTACAGAATTATTTTACAATTTCATTCTTAAAATTTATTCAATTCAGACTCCAAAAAAGGTGCCATTTTGCAATTCAGTAACGTATTTCCTGCAGCATTCAAGTCTTCCCCCCCTTCTAGACACTCTTGGTGTTAAAATTGCCATGAAATTTTTCAACACTTCAAATAGAAAACTGCTCTTCAGAATAATCCTACTGCCAACTTGCCAACTGACAGGGTACAATTTAATTTGGATTTTAGTGTTTAGGAATACTGACCAAAACTATGCGAAAGAACATACATATGTACACTAAGTGGGACAACAGTTATGACTTTTAGGCTTTATGGTCTGGGAATATCAGTAGAAAAATTAACAAAGCACATTTCTGAGCAGGCGTAGCACTTCTGAAGAATAGGTCAGTGCCCCCTGTCTGCAAAAGAACATGGTGTTAATTCGCATATGCTCACAAAGAACAGGGTCACAAAACTCCATGTATTTCTGTAGCAAGCCCATTTTCTTCAGGGACTCAGCTTGAAAAAACAAGAGGTTATCTTCCTCCTATCTAGCTAGTACCTGCATTCAAAATTCTCAAGATTCAAAAGAGTTGGATTCAAGAAGACAGACTGCACACTCACTTGTAATATCCATTCCCGTTCAGAGACCTCAGCACCAGGTATTTGGGGGAACATCAGATCCTGTGCCACAAACATACTTGAAGGTAAAGGAAATGCCAAGAATGCTATTCTTTATGAATTATTTTAATGAATTTATAATTTTATGAAGTAACAACCACAGTCCAAGGAAAATAACACAAAACCAGCCCCATCAGCTGCTGACAGAAGGTAAAGATACAAGACTGGCTGAGGACGATTTGAGGGCAGAGAAAAAGCATAGTGAGAGATAATCATTCTTGCCAAGAATATCAACCAAATAACCAAATCACATAATAGTTTACTATTCATGTCAAGTGCTTAAATAAGGTCTCTGTTTTCTTTTCTTAACACAGTGAGTACACAGAACAATACGGAATGGGTTATCCCTGAATTCGTGGCAACAGGCCCTATAAAGCATATTCCAGATTTCTCCAAACACTGGAGATAAAGGTGGCTGAAAAAAGAAGCAGAGAAAGTGAGGATCCTTTGTTACCCAGCCAGGTCTCAGTAACAGAATGTGTTTTCTAGACCCCAGAATCTTTGGCATAGGTTCCTTTTCAATGTCTGCGCGAGTGTTTTAATCCCATGACTGTGAAGGTTGCAGCAGTCAGTTTCTCATACACCAGAAACATAAGAGCAGCAGTAAGGATCGTCTGCAGGAGCTTTGCTTCAAGGCCTTTGTAGAGTCCCACTAATCCAAAACGCCTAAGGAGGAGGAAAAAAAACAAACAAGAAAACAAGCGTGAACAGCTTTCTGTAAGTAAATCAGTACACTACAAAGAAGAATCAATACCACAAGTTAACAAGTGTAGGAATCTTAAACCCATTCTTGATCTTGAGCCAGCTATGTTTAATAATATTTTAAAGAAAAAATTCTGCAGAAATTTAAGGTCTTTTGTGCAAGAAACCTGTTTCTTTTCAAGTTGAGAGGTGAAATGAATTAGTATCCATATTAATCCTTATGTATCCTTGATGTCACTTACTGTACAGACATTTAGGAGAATTTGGGTTTATGGGCTTACTCTACAATATATTACAAAAACCAGGTTGACTCAAATGTCAAGGTTAAGGGAGGCAAAAGGAAGCAAAACCCAGCTCCAGCAACATTTTCAAAGTATTAGTAATACTCAAGTCTTCTCTATCATGGTAGGAGAAATAAAATGGGAAAAGCTCACCTCACTCTCTGTTGAAGAAGGTAAAGAACATTTCTAAGACTGCCCAGTGTTCGGTTCTCCGGGTTCAACCTGTGACGTCCAAACTGAAAAAAAGAAAGAGTATTTTGTGTACTATTTCCCCACTGTGCATGGCAGAGAACACTATACATGCATGAAATCTGGAAAGCCTACCCCAAACCTCTTTAAACATTTTCCACATTATATGATGACCAGCAGAGAACAGAGGCCAAAGCTAACACTGCAAGCATTAAAAGCATACTTACTACTGTAATTTGGTTTGGTTTTAAGAAGGATTCTAACAAATATTTTCTCTCTTTCAGTTGCTCTGGAGAAAGCTGTTTTCAAGAGCTCAAAAGCATAATTTGAAGAGTCTTAGTAAGGATGTGACACTCAAAGCAAGCTCTTTCTGGCTTTCTCAGCTTTCATTTCAAAGATTCAGACCCTCACACACCTGCAAATCATTACTACACTGAGATTGCATAGTTGAACACAAAATTTATCTGCCCAGCAATGGTCTTGGAGCACTTATGCGTGAACTGCTGTGGAAGAATTCACATTTGTTGGATCCACCTACCTGGCCTAAATAACATTTCTCTTTTACTCAGTGCATTTGCTTATCCCCAAGCTGGTTTTCAGTAGGCATGACAGCTGCTGCTCTAGAGTTAAACTAGCAATTTCAGCAACCCTTTTCTAGCATTCATTGATACTTTTATCTGATATAGGTCGATAGCACTGTCAGCAAGCTGTAACTATGAATTATTAATATACAGGAGTTGTCACTCCTGTGTTTGTATTTGTAAAAGCACAGCCTAACAGCTTTTGAAGACTGTATTAAGCTTCTGTACTAAGAAAGGTGAACTTGAGCAACTGTGTGTTGGATGAGTTTTTCCCCAGAACATGCTCAGGCAACTGCTATTTCTTACATGTAAGAAATTACCACTGACAGTGAGTAAAATATGCCAGCTGATTTAGGCAGCTCAGAAGTTTTAAGGGAATGCTAGGATGATATAGGTTCCTTTACTACATATCTTAATAACTTGGGTGGAAACAGCAGCAATAGAATGCAAGGGGAAATGTCCTGTTATTAGGTAAAAATGCACAATCTTCTCATCAGCAACTACCTATTTGACATTGACAAACCAATGTTAAGAATTATTGTCGAAGACTCAGACATGCCCCCCATAAAATTGCTAACTAGTGTCAGTCACTGCCCAGATTATTCATGGGCTTCCATACCACCATTAGGTGCCTCATTCTCCTCTTTTCTCTACCATTGGACAGTTTTTGTACTACAAACTGAGGTTCATCAAGACTAGGATGTTAACACTTCAGTGTTAACTGCAGAAGATTTCCCAAAGGGATTAGGATTCTCTATGACAGAGAAAAAAGACTTCAGTTTTAAAGACAACTTCTTCATCTGGGATCACTGAGAACATTAACGGTATCACTGTACCTCCAGAGACAAATTTAATTTATCTGCTCTTTACTGACACATAGGCTAAAGAACAGTTTCACTGCATGATGAGTAACATCACTGTCACACAGTTTTAGTAGCTGGGAGAAGGACATACCAAATGGCAAAGCTGGAAGCTGCTACCCCTGCCAATTACACAGGATAACTCTTCATTACATGACAATAAGAAGAGAACTGTGCTGAAGAGTTGAAAGTAAAGGTGTAGAGACTTTATTACAAAGAAGCCTAATAACTTTCAAAAAAGAGGGAGTTTCTAAAGGTTTAAGGTTAAAAAGGAAAAAAAGTCCTGTACTACTTTGATGACAGAATTTAGTTATGATGTGTTAAGTTTATACAAATTATATTGAGCTTATATTAGTTTGTGTGCAAATCTGATAAAATTGTTTTAAAAAAACACCTGCAACTATATTTTTCTTTTCATGCAGAGTATTAGTTCTGAAAATACTAACCCTTTACTTACAACCTTTTTTTTTTAACATCATTTAGTGTGAGTGACAAAGACTTCATCAACTCTAACAATGCCAACTTTAAATTAGAAAACACATGAAGAGACAGAAGTCACCCCTAGTGACTGCAGAACTAGTGACAGGGTCCTTGTGTTCTCCATCATCACAGGGAGAGGATGGACTGGTTCTGGATTTTTTTGTTGTTTTTTTCTTTTTACACTGTCATTAAGAGTCAAAAGAATTTTGTTCAAGAAGCTAAAAGCAAACAAAAAAACCATGAAGTCTCAAGACTGTAACCACTTCTCTAGGAACCATGGAAAGGAACAAGGGCTGAAGCTGTTCTGTGGCTGCAGTCCCACGAAACCTGCACTGCTGTGCAATGCTCAGGCTAAAACAGAGCACTCCAACTTTCCTTCCAGTTCTCCTTCATACCAGGAGAAAACAGGAGCATCACAAATTAAAACCAGAATGATGTTGCAACTTATCCAAACAGAGCTATTTCTGCTTCAATGTTTTTCTGTATCTGCCACTCCAGTAAAACAAGTCTCTGCTATTAGTTTAGCAACTACTGAGATGTGTCCAGGCTGTTAAAACAGGATAAGGCATTGTAAGAAAGCATTAGTTCAGCTGATCAAAAAAAATTATGAAAACTTCAGAAAAGATGATTGCTGACAAAGTTATACAGTAAGTCTATTAAAGTCCTCTTGCTTTGAAATATAGCATTCTAACTATCTTTCTACAGGTTACAAAAAATCAAAATACATTCATTACACTCTAATTAGAGAGTTAGAAATTATTACAAACTTGCTTGAAAATTATTTTTTCCAGACGAACAACTAACACGAAAATTCCCTTATTAGAGAAGTCTGAAAGGTGATACTCTTAGCATGGAAAGCTTGTTTTCAGTAATTCAACTCATTCTCCAAATCTGACCAAGTTTTAGAACATACAAAATGGCTTTACTGCACAGGCAAATACTTATTAATATTTAACTGTTACAGAGTTTAAAGCACAGAAATTAAAGTACAATATGCTTACACATGGCCAGGTCTCCTCCTTCCCTCCTACTCCCGTCTTTTGTCTTGTATCAACATTACAACAATATTGGTACACTCTGAAGGCACCAGCACTTACACAGCATATATACAAATTGCAAGTAAGAATAAATGCAAGTGTTTCCACTGCCACTACATGGCCAGGCAAGTGGTAAAAGATATTATTAATGAGGGACCTCAGCTTCCCCCAGTGAATCACATTCTGGACACTGACAAGGTCAGACCACCATCTGAACAACAAAACCTATGAATAGAATTTCTTTCTTTTTTTTTTTAATTACCATATGTCATCTGGAAACAGACTGGTTTTAGAAGATTTAGTTTTAACTTCCCACTTGACACATTTTCCATTTGTATTCCAAGAAGTAAATGTGCATTTTTGTAGTGCTCAAAGCAGTACAATGCATCAGCTTCTGTGAGACACGGTACCAAAATAATACACTGACAATCCTACCAGCTACCTGAAACAAATGTGTACCAGTATACCAAGCTCAATCAAAAACAAAGAGCAGAGCCATTCTAATCAGTGACCTGCATTGGGAAAAAAGCCTCACAAAACAATGGATCTATTAACACAAATAAAAACAACCCATGTGACAAGGCAGGCATGATGCAGACCAAGTCACAGGCAGAGTTACCATGAAATGAAATTATTACTTACCCGCAGAATTGACTGTACTGTCTGCAGAGGGTAAGTGAGGGTGGTGGCAACTGCTTTGGCTATTGCACCAATGACAAAAGCATCCAAAGATGTGAGCTGTTCAATACATAAAGAACAAATTTACTTCCACATAGTATTAAAACAGCCAATCACTCATTTGTATTTGAGGATTCTGTACTGATACCTGCTACCAGATTATCTAAGGATCTTTGGCATAAAAATATCATGAAATCTCAGGTATGGTTGAACTAACTTTCCCACATTAAGTTTATTTGTAATTTCCATCTGTTTTTGCATTTCCCAATATAACTAGACTATTAAAACACAGTTGATGTAAGGCCATAAAATTAGACCACTTCAAAGCACCAAGAGTAGAAAACAGATAAGGAAGTATCATTTGAACATACCAGCAATCACTAAGCATTTCAGTTTTTGCAACAGTGAAACTAAAAAGTCATACGGTGCTTGTGAAAAGGTGACAGAGAAAGATTCCTTGAACATCGCTCTGTATTCCTGAGACATGATCACTACACTCCCAGGCAGAATTACAGCCTTGATGCCATAGGCTAAAAATCTCAACCTCTATTATTTAAGAGCATCTGCTGAAGCCCATCCTCAGCACGAAAGCTCACACTGCTCCAGGATGCACCAAATACACTGTTACAGCCTATGCAGATTACAGTGCTCTCAGTCTAACAGTGTGAATTAATCACTGAACATAAGCAGGCACCCATCTCAAAACACGCTCAAAGTATGTTCTAAAATATACTGATTGCAATCAAAAACATGCTCATGCAGGCACATCTTTTGAAAGGTCAATCTGATATATTTAGAACAACCAGGAAAAGACCAAATAGGAAGAAAGATGTTTTCCAAAATAAAAATTACCATTCCTAGCTGAAAAAAAACCCACTTATCTCCCCTCTTCACTGACCATGGACAAAGAAAAAACCTAATTTAAGGTGGAACTAAGTAATTTAAAGGAAACACAAGAGTTATTAGCCAACAGGAAAATAATGCAGATGGAAGCTTAGCTCATCATTCAAAAAATATGCACAGTGCAACTGAGTAGATCCATCAGGCACAAATGGGGTGCTACAGCTGCAGTATTAACTAAAGACAGTAAAAACCCAAGCCTCATTGACGATGCAAAATCTCATGTAAAAATAATCTCACTATGTCTGGGGGTAAAACAAGATGGTTTGGTAACATACTGGCATGACCTAACATTCTAAAACCACAATTTAACAGCAAAGCACCACACCTTAAAGATATATTATGCTATAACATTATCTGAAAATGTAATTCAAATGCTTTACAGTTTGCTGGAACATAAAAGGAACATGAGTTCAGCTAAGATTTTATTCTTATAGACAAGATACAGAATTTAGACAAGAAAAAGATAGTCAAGAAAAACAAAGAAGGAAAAAGAGCACTATAAAGCAGGGACAGAAAATTTCTATTTAGAAAATCAGGAAGTTATGGTTGCAATGCCATTTTTAATTCTAGTGTCCATCTTTGGAAAAATTATATTGAAAAATGTAGGTCTTCGGGTAAAAGAGATTATTACTCACTGCAAAAAAGGTTAAAAGCAGGCTTCAAAACAGTCAGTATGTAAATACTTATAGAAAGTATATTAGAATTAAAATCTCTACGTTAAATCAAGACCTGTGAACATATGCAAACAAATGTGGACAAGAGGTTCAGTTTTATTTTTAAAGGTATAAGAATTTATTACAGGAAACTTTTCCCTAGGGGCATGAAAGATTCCTGTCCTATTTCATGATGCTGAACCCTTAGTAGACACACTAATTCAAAAAACCATTCAAAAATACAAGAACCAAAACCAAATATACATTCTGAATTTGTTCAAGTGATGCATACCAAAAAACCTCACTTGTAACAGAGCATGTTCATCATCTGGCCTCAAAACATACTCACTTGCAGCTGCTTTTTCAAAAGCTTTCGTTTAAAGCCTTCATAAAACATAAACTGTATGGCAGGATTGAAGACCAGCAGCAAGGAGGGGAAAGTACCATTCCACAGAGCTAAGACTCCTTCATCTCGGACTATCTGATGAAAAGCATCTGAGACAAAAGGTGAGGAAAAAAATCATTAACATTTTGAATACAAAACTCTGAATATAAAAATATGAGAAGTTACTCTTAAAGCCTAATACTCAAAATGTAAAAAAATCCACTGCAATCTTTTATGCAAGCATTTTTATCCTCCATTTTAATCCAGAAGTTAACAAAATGGTAGTTACAAGGGAGATTCTTGTTCACCATTAACATAAACAAAACTTATCATCTGCACAGGCAACCCCCTGTTTTTTATTTTTACAAGTGTGGCATCCACATTAAGGTCTTGCAAATCTCCTTCAAAATAACAGGAATGTTTATTTGGTTAGTTGGTTTTAAAAGAAGGACAGCCTGAACATGTGAGTGATTAAGAGATTAAGATGAGTGAATTTTAATTTTCAGACTGTCTGTCCAAACTCAGACTCCCAATTACCACTTCATGGGACTCAACACTGCTCCATTATCTGTATGATAATACATCCACTCTTGCAAAAGGTATTTTAGTTACAGGAGTGCACACTGCAAACTCCTAATTACCATCACAAATAGCCAAGTCCAGTTGCCTGTAAAATTCAATGACTGCAAAGTGACAGAGTAGCACAGAGATTACAGGGTGGATTCAGTTACATGACCAAAAATCTTCAAAGTCCTTGATACATTTTATTTCATTAACTTCTCTTTGGTTGAAGACAACAACAGGCGCTTACCTATTATGCCTCTGTAATTGGTTGGTACAATGTCTTCATTTCTGAATTTTGCTCCCTGCAGCTTCAGGCGTGTGTTCACAACCCAGAGAGGGGTGGTCAAGAGGACATTCACTACTCCTAATGAAAAACAGAGCACAAAGAGAATCAGCATAAAACAGATTTCAAATGTTTGCTTATCCCCTTTCCTCCCACCCCAATTCATATGCTACCAAAATTTTGGATAGGAAGAAGGAAAAAAAACAACACAGTATATGGGAAAAGTAAATGATAATTTGTACCCTACTTCCTGTAGCCTTTGTTCCAAAATATACTTACATGGAGTTTTACCATACACATATAGGCAACTTAAGAAATTCCTTCCTTGTTTCCACCAGCTATTCAGCCAGTCATTATACCTACACTGAAAGTATAAGAAACTACCAACTACTCCCCGACCCCCCCAAAAAACCCCAAACCCAGAGGTCAGTGTTTTTTTTAATCACCTTAATTCTATGCATTTGCATGAGCAATAGTCCCTGAAGAATATCACTAGCAAACACAAAGCCCACAGTGGTAACTTGTCACACTGGATGTGCTAGAAAAGTCACTAATGTTACCATCCCTTCAAAGAAGGCACTGCAGTATCCACATAAGAGGACAGAATAAAAAAGAACTTATGGTCCCACTGGACATACATATATCTAGGAACTTTCTGTCACTTTCAGGTGACAACCCAAAACCAAGTCTGAAATTGACACCCAAATGCTTACATTAAAATTTCTTACCATAACTGAAATTATTTCAAATTTCAATTATGTATTTTTTTCCTCTGAAAAAAACTATCGCCTCTCCCTACCACTTGTCTTCAGCGTCTTAGTGATGATGCTTAGATACCTGGTAAACACCACACCAGACATAAATATCATACTAAGCCACAAAAGCACTGTGCTTTGTGCCAGAATTCACAACAAGAATGGTTTATCCATCTCCTTAGGAAGCGGGGATGACACAGAGGAGCAATCAGAAAGAAGCAGGTCTGCATATAGTGGGAGCTGTGAGCACTTAGTGTGGCCTCCAGAGGACTTCATAAAGAAAATCATTAAATAGAATATACCAAAAATACATTCTTGACAAAATGGAGATTTTAAGTATTACCTGCAACAACCCCAAGAACCAAGTCTTTTCCAGTGGTTGAATGCTGACCTTTGACCCAAAGAGCTTTAAGACTATTAAATGTATAAAAATAAACAAAATTGGAGCAGCAAAGGCTGGAGATAACAGGGAACCATCCTCGATATGGTGCCAACCTAATGGAGAGCAAAAAGTCACAGTAAGAATCAGCAAAGTATTTGTGTGATCTGCCTGATTTTATGTGTTGGTGGAAGATCCCAGAGATACAGTGCTGTATACTACAGGACAGTACTAGCTAGATATGTCTTTATCAGCAATGGTAACAAACCACACTTAACTCCTGAGTAAAGAAAAAAAGGATCTGGATTCTCACACAAAACTTAAAAATTGAAAACTAGTTACTGAAATTCATATAATCCACCTAGGAGAGTTATGCAAATGATACAGCCTGGGGACACAAAATAACACAGGTGGGAAAAATATCTAACAAATGCCTTACTGTAAAATCTAGGGCAAATCAATCAGGTAAGTAAGAAAAAGACATTATCTAGTTCAACTTAACTAGATTAATCACAGATGAAAAACTGAGAATTATCTACACCTATCTTGATTTAGGAATGATTTCATAACAACTAACAAAGCTCCCTTCTCTGACAGGCCTGATGTTCCTGTAGAACAGGGACACTTCAACACCTGTCCTACATTCCCAAAATGTTCTACAACACATCCAAAAAAAGATAATGATACACACCTTCACTGGAGTTGCACAGAACAGGTAGAGAGCTGATACCATGTTAAAAGCATAAAAAAATCACCCCGACAGCAGTAATCATGGAGGCTCTTTAGAATTCATTAAAATACTGGGAGTACATAGAATTTAAGGATCTCCAAAAAGAGTGTAGAAGAAGCAAGGCTGGTAAACACCACACCTGACTTTTCTTAAAATGTAAATGCTACTTTTTCATCTCAAATCCATGAAACACTTCTCCCTCCCATGTAGCTGAGAATTTACCTTATTGTTATGACTGCTCCTGGAGTTACAGGCTTAGCTAATCATGCAGTAACAAATTAACTGACTATGCAGTTATTCATAAGCCAAATTAAAACAATTCTTATATTCTCTATCTCTTCTGTGCTGGAAAAGAAAGAGAAACATCCTCTAGAAATCATATTCTCTAACTAGTGTTAGTTTGGGCTTGGTTGATTTATTAAGAACGACTTCTGATGATTTTCAAATGAAACCTTATAGTACAAAACATGAAACTAAAACAAAGCCCATGAGTTTTATTTTAATAACTTGTTCGTAGTAGCATCCATGATTCACTGCAATCTTGAGAAAAACTTGGTATACACTAGTGAACACCTTTCAGATCACCTAGAAAAGGATGGAAGTGCAGGGAAGAAAGCTGTTTGATGAACTTCTGCAGGAAGCCCTTTAGCTCAACCTATTTGCTTTATCTAGATGAGAGAAACAGTCTAACAAAAGTATGGTAATGAGTCAAGACTCTACAAGCTAATGTGAACAAAATGTTTATGATCACATGTGTTTATAAATCACATTTCAGATTTGTTGTTGTTCAGGCTTTTTTTGTTACTTCAGACACATCTCTAAATTAGTACCACTGCTTCACCAGGCCTTCCCAATACCACTGGAAGAAGCAGTGTTCCTCTCTTACCAGAGCTACTGATTTTTCTCTTTCACTGGAAAAGCAGGATGAACACTTTTGCAGTCTTTCCACCTCAGTTAACTTCTTCATTTTTCTTTTTCACTTTTTTTTTTTAATATAATTGAAGTTTACCTGTCACCCTCATGTGACAGAGGTAATGTGGGAATGTGAACAAGAGTGATCAGCTGGCAGAAAACTCCTCATGCGTACAACTGCCCAAGTTCAAAGGTGACACAGAATTATGGGCCAAGTTAAACTTTTGTCAGCTTTAATGTCCTGGAAGGTCTAGTCTACTTAGGAGTTCCAGGGATTCTAACAAGGACAGGCATAAAACTGTTTTTCCCAGCCAGCTCAGCTCAGACTATGGCAAATACTAAAGCAGAGCACAGCTGAAAGTTGACTGCTTTTAGATAGACATTGAATCCCAGCAGCACAAAGCCTCATGTGTTGTTTATTTCTACATGATTTGGAGAAGGAAAAAACCTTCCAACTGGGAAACATGTCTCAATTATCCTCTTGAAAGCGGCTCAGTTGTCCAGGACTTTCATCTTGGTTATTGAGAAATTGACACACCCAAGTACCCAGGCAGACAAAGCTGGTTGATCAGGTACATGAAGGTACATTTGCATTTCTGAGGAGGCACAGCTACCTCACTAATGAAGGCACAGTTACATCACTGAACAGATCAATTGCATAAGGTGCTCAAGAAAGTTAATCCTAGTTAGCTAAAGATGAACACATAAGATTATGCAAGTCATATCACACTTGTGCGGAGACATTTCAATTTGGAATAAAAATCTGTCCACACAGGTGCAGGCTAGGTGTTCCACTTTAAAAGTATATTTAAATTAGTTCTAGAGCTTGTCTACAAAAAAAAAAAAAACAAACAACAAACAGAAAATTAGTATTGTCTCACAGGCCTTCTTCTTTGATTATTTCCAAAAGGACTGCCGGTGTTGTCTTTGACTTCCGCTTCTCATCAACTAGAAAGCAAAAGAATCAAACTTTTAGATGATTCAAATTTATAGCACTCTTTTTCAAGCCCTTATCCTTGCAATTCTGAATATACCCTACAAGCACATGTTTCTTCTTCCTCATGAAGGATAAAAATATCCTATTTCTCCTTATTTTCCTTTGCTAGGTAAGACTGCTTCCTTTTTTCATTCTTCCCCAGACTGGCAGGTTCTGTTGTGCTTCAGAGTATCTATAATTACCAGCTCCTAATAGTTGTGACATGAACTGAAGGTAGGTTCCCCTTAGGAAGAGGGCCAGAATTGGGCCTGCCTAACTGTTCTCGAAATTATTCCTTGGACAGCAGACTAGCACTAGTAGCAGAGCAATCTCCTACAGTTCATCTGCAAACAGCTAAGCCTAAACAGTCTCTTCCTGCACTGAAAGTTGTTCATTTCCCAGCCACATACTTCTGACAACCTGGCTGATGATCTCCCTCCAGTTCTTAACAGAGCTTTAGTCATAGCTCTAAAAGGCTTGGTGATTCCGTGACTTTTGATTAGAAGACAGAGTTTTAGAACAACACATTTTATACCCAGATGCATGTTTGTGAATACTGGATATTCCCAATATCAGTTCTAACCCTGACTCTTCCCTTTAAACCATCCTCTGGAATAATCCTAATTTGTTTTTCATTATATTGCCCCTGCATTTTGAAGTGTTCTCAGCAGCCAAAACCAACAACACACAAATATAATCCTGTGCAATATCGTATCTTTGTTTTTCTCTTTGGTCTTAGAGAATTACTTAAAAGCCATAGAGCACACAGCCTTTTCAGCTACTTAAAAGGTTGCCCAACTTTCAAAAGGAAGAATTATCTTCAACTGGAAAAATAGTGTTACTGTGACACAAGTAAGACTCCTGCTCATGTATAATACTCCCACTACAACCACCCTTACAAGTGCCCAGGCCAAGATGAACAGAAATGCCATTGTACAAAGAAACTAGATTTTGACACTTACCCTGAAGTCTAAGCCTAGCTGTATCCAAAGGAAAAAATACAGTCATTGCAGTCATACTGCCCTGAAAAACAAAATAAACTGGCTGTATAGTGTATCAGTTGCTTATACAGTGCCTGCTAGACTCTGCAACCCTTCATTTCTCACCCAAAAACCAGTCTGCTGAGCAAGCTGAGAAGGGGGATAAGCTCTGTACATAACAATGCATTTTTTTCTCCCATACTTGAGGGTTTTTTTTTTTCTCTTGCATTAGATCAAGCTAAAATTAAAACCATTAAAAGTTTTTTGACAAAAGAGTTTCTGAAGCCTGAAAGTTGATCTAATGAGCATCAGTAAACAAACATTGCACTTCCTCTACCTCCTATTAGTCTCAAAAAGGGCCTGGCTTGGTGTAAACCTGTCTTTCATGCATTAGGTGGCTGCTAAAGCTGTGGCACCTCTTCTGTTAGCAGCTGTGCAAACTGTTTAAATGGTGGGAAGGTCTGGGATGCAGCAAGCCACTCAATGCTGTATTTAAAGCACACTGCACAGTGTCACTTGAGCTTTTCTACTTTTCTGTGTCTTACGCTGCACACTGAAGTGAGCTTTGCCTCTGGAAATACTCCAGCACCTCAGCAGTCTGCTTGGACCTATCTCTACAACCAGCAACAGAGGATTAATTTTCTGGTGGTGTTTCCACATTAAAACAATTCTGTGTTGAAGTCTTAACTAGACTTAAGTTTCTCCAGTTTTGTAACACTGGGTAGCAGATGTAAGACTTGGCCACAATTACCTGGTAATCTTAAGCCATTTAGCTTGGGCTCTTCCCAAAACAGTTCATTCTGCTCTCCCATGTACTTGTCCTGCATTGTATCAATCTCAGTACCTACCGTGTATCAGCAACTGAATTAATGAACCTATCTGACTGAAAATTTCTAAAAAGTATCCCGGTTAGAAGGTTAGTGGCAGCACAAAAAAGTGCCAGAGAGCCATAATACTCCTCCTAATGCGAGCTGCATTACTGCAATTTTGAAGACAGCCTCAAACCACAGTTACACCTACACACAGAACAAGACTGCACAGCCACTACAACTTCCAGCCTTCCCTGCTTAACTTGTCCTACTTCCATCCTCCCAAAGTGAGATTGATCCTGGATCCGAGTCTCAGTGCAATGCACCACACAGCAGCAACACACACACACGTGCACCCAAAATTAGAAATCGGAAATTAGGAAATAGTTGGGTAGTGTCACACAGGACACAATGAATGTGTGGCCACAAGACACAGAACAGTCTGTTTCACTTGGAAAGGACTGGCAATGATCACCTAGTCCTGCAGCCCCATCCCACTTCAGTGCTGATCAAAAAAGCTAAAGCATGTCAAGTGCATTTCCCAAATGCCTCTTAAACACTGCCAGGCATGAGGCACTGACCACCTCTCTCAGCAGCCTGTTCCAGTGCTCAAATGTCAAACTGGCTTACAACTTATATGGAACTATAGTTCAAGAGAGCATCATGAGATCACTAAACTGACCTAACAGACCATTGCACATAAAAAACAATTTGTACCCGCTCCCCTTCTTTTGCTAAATTGAGGGAAATAGAACAGCCAAGTTACTTTCCTCCTGGGTTTACAAATGGATCAGCTCAACTACATGATGAGGAGGCTGCCAAAAGCATCATATGGAAGAGACAAGATTTCATGGCTAGAAGAAAGGAAAAGAGGGATGAGCAGGACCCTCTCATGGAGTCATCTCCCCAACAGCAAAAGTCCTCAAGATGGACTCAGATTCCTACCTAAATTGCACTGAGACCAGCAGGTAAAATTATCCTATTGAGTGCAGAACAGATGCTGCCATGTATTACCCTGCACTGCTGGAAGGGTGAGGCTTCACTGTAAGCCCTCCCACCACCTCCCTGTCAGCTCCAGATCTCTGTAGTTTGCCAAGTCACATTACCACTGAATAACCACAGGGACAGGTACAGACTGGTTCATGTAATCCCAGGCCCTCAGTCAACTGTATTTGCACCCTGCCTCCTCCAATCTGGTGGCATAACTTCATGGGCACCTACATAATGATGCAGACACAGAAACTAATCTGGCTGAAAAACAACTTTTTCCACTGGGCTACTTCTTCAGTCACATCGGTTCACTGACCAATCGCAGCACCTGATAAACAACTGTGCAGTAGCCAAGAGGTGGCCAGAACAAATGGCCTGATGTGACTGCTGCCAAGAAGATGTATGCAGGACCACAGCCTGAAGCTTTATAAAAAACAGCAATAACAAAAAAATGTAAAACATATTAAAAAATTAACTGCTAGTTTTCAGCCACCGTTCAGCCAATGAAGCAGCCTAACTGCTCTATAAGACTCCCACAAAATTCTCATCCCTATAGCTTTTGCAACAGGAAGATTATGTTTTAGCTACATGCAGAATTAAAGAAAACTTATATAATTCAATTAAAGTTCACAGAAAATCAAGCACTGAGTATTGTTCACAAAACTATTTCTTCATCTCAAATTTGACTATGTTGCCTATAAGGTATATGAACTTTCACCAAATGAGAATACAAACAAAAGTTATCATGTTGTGGTGTGACATGTGCCTCTGATGCATTAGCTCAACACAGTCCTGGCTTTACGGCTGGATTTACAAGCTTGGTTCATACCACAAACTTTGTTGAGGGGCACAACCTGACTACAGCAATCTTGTTTTAAGGGAGAAGCTAACAGCTTCTCTAGAAAGTATCACTGACTTCTGCAGAAGCCAGCAAAAGGAAATCTGGTAGTATTTCAATAAGGAGATCATTTGAGAGAGCTCCACTTTTTGAAGGTGGAAACGAAATCTCCACTGCCTTTGACATTTAAATAAGGAGACTTAAAACAATTTAAAGAGCAGACAAAAATCTTGTGATTATTTATATTAAAACCAAAACATCCCTTAAAGTCTTGGTTTTCCTTTTTGAATCAGCCTTTGTAACAGAATCGCTGAATTCTCAAGGTTGGAAGGGACCTCTGGAGATGACCCAGTCCAACACCCCATGCCACCCCACCCAGGCAGCGTCACCCAGAGCAGGACACAGGAATACATCCACGTGGGTTTTGAATGTCCCCAGAGAGGGAGACTCCACCACCTCTCTGGGCAGCCTGTTCCAGTATTTATTGTTCAACAGCATTTAGCAACTTTCATTCTATAGCAGACATGAGAAGTTCTTTCTATCCATTGGTATGCCCAATCCAACATGCTACATACCCTAAAATTCCTAATCTGTTGGAAGCAGAAGGTTGATTTAGCGACAATTTAGAGTTAGCATACTGAAAAGAAAAGTCCAAGGGCTGCACACACGAGGAAATCTCCACAAATTAAATGTGACTTTTTAATTTACGAGCGTCACATGAAAAATTAAATTCAGTAACCGACACAAACCTCCTCTTGCTGCACTGCGCTCGCTTTACATTTTGACCAGCACCTATCGCCGCCTCACCCTTCGCTACTCCTCAGCGCTCTCAGGCCGTGGCAGGAGGCCGGTGCTCGTTCAGCTCTCGGGCTGCACAGCCGCGGTGCTGCCCCTCTGCCTCAGCTTAGATTTTCCCCGCTGAAGGGATGCCCAGCTCCAGATGCGTCAGCCCGGCTTTCTGAGGGGCAGCTCCCTGCAGCTCCCGCCGGCTCCGAGGCGGCTCCGGCTGCTCAGGCCCGGCGCCGGCCTCCAGCTCCGCCAAACCCCGCGCGTTCCCCGGCCCGCCCCGGCCGAACAAAGGCTGCCGGCGGCCCGCGCCCCCCCGCNCCGCCCCCGCGCCCGCCATGGCCCCGCCCTGTCACGTGCCCGCGGCCCCGCCCCGCGCGGGGGAGCCTGGGGGGGCTTTCCAGAAAAACAGCGCCGGGATACCGGGAAGGGCGCTCCTGTTCCTTCCTCTGGAGCATAACAGCGCCTTCTCTCTCCATCGGCAGCTTCGCTTCTCTTCGAGAAGAGGCCCTCGAGAGGGGATCTCGTCCGTGGCTGTATCAGCGTCTGAAGGGAGGGTGGTGAGAGCCTGGATCCAGGCTCGGTGGTGCCAAGCAATAGGACAGGAGGTAATGTGGCAGAAACTGATGCACAGGAAGTTTCACATGAGCATGAGGAGAAATTTCTTTACTATGCAGTGACCACGCTCTGCAACACATTACCCAGAGAGGTGACGGAGTCTCCCTCACTGGAGACGTTCAAGAACCCTCTGGTGTCATATTTAATAGCAATAGTGCCATTATTTTTTTTTTTTTAGCAATTTCACTTGAGAGTCACAGAACACTCTGAGTTGAAAAGGACCCAGAAGCACCATCATGAGCTCTGGGATGACCCTGTTCAAACAGGGAGGCTGGACCAGGTGACCCACGGTGGTCCCTTTTCTACATGACTCATTTTGCGATTCTGCAAATCCCTTTCCCAAACATTCAACATAAGCACTTTATTACAACAAGGAAGCAATGCTAAACTTCACAATCTCATTCTGGTTTTTGCTAACTGCAGTCCCTTCTATCTATCTCCAAAATAAGGCTTTTTCAAGACAATAGTTTCTTCTTATTCCATATGGACCAATCAAGTCTGATGCATTTTCAAGCATCAGGGGATGTTTAGCCTGTAGAAAAGGAAGCTTGGAGCTTATTGCACTCTACACATTAAAGGAGGTTTTAGCAAGGTGGGGGTTGGGCTCTTGTCCCAGATAATAAGCTACAGGAAAAAACAGCCTCAAGTTGCACCAGGAGAGGTTTATACTGGATATTAGGAAAAATTTCTTTAATGAAGGAGTTAGCCAGCACTAGAACAGGCTGTCCAGGGAAGTGGCTGAGTCACTATCCCTAGAGGTATTTACAAGACATGTAAATACTGCACTTGGGAACATGGCTTAATGGCAGTCCTTGGTTTGTGGTTGGACTCAAGCTTAGAGGTCTTTTCCAAACTAAACAATTCTATTATTCTGTTTACTCCTTTTCCCAGTCTTCAAGCCCTTGCTCCTCCTTTGCCATCATGCTGAGAGCCTGCAGCCAAAGAACACGGCTACAAACAGAACATCTCCTGGCTTGCCACGCCCTTTGGTAGCTGAGGGTGGAGTGGGAAGTCTTAGGAAGACAGCAGTAGGCACAGGTGGCTGGCCAAAGCACAGGGAAGCCATGGCTCACTGCAGTTAGGGCACACAGAGCCAAGGCTTTTGGACACACAGTTCGGGCAAATATCAATAGTACTACAGCCTCCTTTTAAATTTTTTTGTAGGAGAGGTTCCACAAGTATGAAGGAGCTGAGGAAATTAAATGAGTTTGGACATGCCTCAATTCATAACAGCACTTAGGAGATGATTCCCATGTCTCTTCATATCCTTATGGGTTTTTTGCCATTCTCATGTTTTACACTGGTTTCCAGATTGCTTCAAGGTTTTGTCTGTGTTAATAATCACTCCCCTTTTGTTAGTTTCACCTATACTTCAGAAAAAAACTATAATTAAAGATAGGAATGAATATTCTCTTTAGCTTTGTATCATGTTACTCCTGGGCTCTTCTGTTCTCTCTTTCTGAAAGAAAGAATAACTTCCTAAGTTTTTCTCCATAATTGCAATTCCTGGTCCTTCAGCCTCAACTCCCTAGCTGCCCCTTGGTTTGAGCTGCAAGAGCTCCTAGTGCTTACATCTGTGGTAGGAATCACCATACTATCCATTACCTAAACAAGGACAGGGCAGTTGTAACATTACACTCTTTCCAAGAGTTTCTATCACACAATTGGGTAAGCTATTCCCTTTTGAGAAGATGTTCCTTCATCAGGTGGCTATCAGCAGACCCCTTGTCTCTACCCTTCTGTGAAGAAAATCCCATTAAATTTTTGTCCAGTGCAGTGCTCCAACACATCCCTGTCCTCAGACTTGAGCTGCTGATACCAGCCACCTAAGACACCACAGCTCTTCTATACAATGCAAATTTATTTTTTTTATGTAAGATCACTGTGACGGATGCACCTCTTCTGACTGAGTGACAGTACTTTGGTTCAGGCATTACCAAAAAGGAGACCTGACTGAAACCATCCCTGCAGTGCCAACCCTGAGAATTGTCCTAAGCCATATCTTACCCAAGAACAAAGGAGTGTAGGCCTCTCTTGTGAGGAGATCAGTACCAGCCTGAGCTGGGACCAGACAGAACTGCTACAGCTGCACACCTGCATGTACAGCAAAAGGGGCTCTGACTATGAGTCAATCATTCTAACCTCTAAATAAATGCCTGTAGCCCCCATGTGCCCATTGGGCTCTCCTGTACAGCAGCAGGCTGCTTGGCAATGATCACCCTCTCAGAAAGGAATGGCTCTTAAAGTTGAGGTTGAAAGATTCCCTGACCAAACATCTGAGATCTACTGTTGCCCTGATTTTTCAAGTTTTCTGAGGCACTTTCTAACTTGATGTTTTCACAGTTCTTCGTTCTTTCTCACACACACGGTGTCTTTATCAAAAGTCTGTTTTGATAAGATGAGGTTGTTCATACTTTCTCTTGGTGTGAAAAACAACTGATGGACACTTGTCTCCACCAGTGTGATGGGAGAGGTGTCAGCCTTCTTCTCCAATCCCTGGTCTGTGTGGAAATACTATAAATATGGAGTCAGATGTTTTAATGGTTTTTAGCCTTCTCAAGAGAAAGCGTCCGTGTATGTCCTTGCGTGTCCCACAGCAACAATCTGTAATGAGGAAAGTGACATTTTACATTAAGCCTAAAAGTGTATTGTATAGTTGCTGCTGCTTTTCTAAATCTCACTATAGCTTAATTATTAGAGGTACAGTAAATAGTAGAGTGTTTGACTAGAGTGTAAATTATTGTTTAAACAATAATTTAAAACACTGTTAAATCACTGTTTAATTTCTGTTCAATTATTGCTTAATAAAAATTCTATCATCATTCACTTTTCATTTAGGTGTCAATTAATTACCTTTGATCATCATTTAGTTACACCCACATTGATATACTCTTAATAACTCACCTGTGACACACTCCTACATGCAAAAGACTCAGACCTTAATTTAGATTTAAGGCATACACAGGTCACTGGCTATGTCCTGTCACTAAAGCAGGCAGGAGGAGCTTTACAGGGAACAATTGCACAAAGTGACTGCACAATCAGGTCTATGAGCTTTTGGGAGAAATGCCTCAAACAGGACACAAACTCCAATTACTGCTGTTCTTTGTGGGTTTGTCCCTCTTGTGTGAAGGGAAGCTTTCACCAGAGTTAGTTTGTACTGCAGACTGGAATTCCATCATAAATGTGCACCCAAATAACTCTGCACTATTTCTACTATATTTAGCAATATTTTTTAATACAACACTATGCCCTGTATATATTGCAAACCAGAGTATTAACAGGTGTTCTGGTTTGAGAAGCAAAACCAGTGAGACACTCCAAGTTAGAAATACAATTTATTAGAAAAGGGGAAAATAAAACAAAAAGGAAACAAAATACATGCGATAAGGAAAAAGAAAACCACTGACAGAGTCAGAATACAACCTGACACCCTGTTGGCAGCAGTCTACTTGCAGTGGTGGCTGCAGTCCTCCTGGAGAAAAGGTGCAGCCCTCTGCTGAAGGTCCAGTGGTGATGGATGGGCCTGTTCTTCCTCTGGGAGTCCAGTGGAAAAGGCTGCCTTGGTGCTCCAAGTTTCAAGTTTTTATCCAGGTACAGGGGCTCGGTTCCCCTCCCTGGCTGGAGCATTTCCCAATGGGATGATGGAAGTTTATCAGTGGGACTCAATGGCCCATGAGCAGAAGACCTATCCCTGGAGGGAGGATGGGCCATGGAGGAGATAAGGAAACTGCTCTGGATGGTTTCTTATCAGCTGGCTTATCAACAGAAGATTACATCACTCCCCCCCATCCCAGTTCCAATGGATGGTAATAGAATAACACACCCCTGATTATATTTTACATTGTAACCCATGAGAACAGGTAACACAACAATTGCAATATTCTAAAAGCAACTTCCTTTATTGTTGGAACACACAGACCTAGCGAAGTTGTCCAAGAAATCCCAGGGCACGTTACAGATTAAGTTAAACAAAATGTGCCTTGTATTCTACCAAGGGAAAACAAAAGGCAATTACCTAAAAACCTACATGAAACTATCTAGATAAAAGGTTTCCTGAAGACATGGCCTTCACATAAATGCTGCAAATCCATCAAGGTTCCAGGCAAACACATAACATACACAAGTGGGGTTTAAGGAAGGACAGATGGCCTAAGCCACCTACTTTTCCTCAAATCTGTCAATTCTACTGGAAAGCCTGGAAGAAGCAAACAAAATTAAGCAGCTACAAGTACAAATACATTCTCTGTACATGAACTACGTGTGTGTAATTTCTTGTTTGCGCAATTCTGTAGGTTCCTGTACAAGGAGGTAATCAATCTTGAGAAACTATTCTTGATGGATTTTCTTTGGCTGACTCAAACTTAGTTTCTGATTCATGACAAGGAATGAGGACACTGTTGGTGACTCCAGAGGTCAAACTTACTGCCTCTGCATTGTGTCCTACCTTTGCAAGTAAAGAATGAACTCTGAACTTAAACTATTTCTTTCCTAGTACTCTCCTTATTCTAACATTAATTAAAAAAAAATAGAAATACTATCTCCTTTATTTTTGGTCAGAAATTCAATTCATTAGAGAGTGCAAACACGTTTAGACAGAATTTAATTACTACTTTCAAAACGACTTTCTGAATCTCTTGCAAATCTCTCAGAGAAGGTGGATAAACTGGATCACACTCCCAGTACATCATAGATAAAAGCAATTAGAAATTAACAAATGAGATTGCATGCTGACAATTTGAATTCATTAAATAGAGCAACTTGATCACAGCAACTTGTGAAGATCAGGCTTTAGTATTAAGGCCAAGGTAAAACCAGCCTCTTCCAGAAGCAAGCATTGCAATCATACACATATTAAAAAGCACATGTGTGGGAACTTTGCCTGAATCAATTTTGACTGAGCCTCTGGAATGATGCAGAATGTTCTCTATGCACTTCATCTAGGTCCAGGTGATGCCTTAGAAAGGCTGACCTGGAACAGAGATTTGACACAGTAAAAAGGATAAAGCAGGTATTTATTAAAAGGCCTTAATGGGTACACTTGGGGAGCACAAGAGCACAGCTGGACTACATCCAAAATGCCACAAAATGGATCATGAGGTCTCACACTTTTATAATTTCTGGTCCATTAGCATATTGGAGTTAATTGTCCAATTACAGCTTCAGGTTACGAAGCTCCATCTTCCGCATTGTTTTTTCTCCCTTGACCATTGTTTTTGTTCTTGGGCCTCAAATTTTATTGGTTGTCCTTGGTACCAAGCTAGAAAAGGAATTGCTTTGTCTACCTGCTCTGTGAAGAGAGCTTAGCAGCACTTAATATGAAACCCAGAACTACACACTAAAACAGCACAGAATCTGTGAAATATGAAAGTAAAACACCAGGCATCACAGGGACATCAGAAAAGTTGAAATTCTTATTTTAAATTACTTGCATTTGCCATTATTACAGTTAATCTCCTATCGTGGTACTTACGCAACCTAACTAGACCCTCAGCCACCTTTAGTTTTACATAGACTAAGTAATTGTCAAACACCAATTTTTGTTGCCTTGATGTTGTTTTTTTCCCTCAGGCACTTGATAAATGTCTAACATCTGTTCTAAATGCACATTCTTCTGGTCTTTTTCTTGGTTTGTTTTGTTGGGTTTTTTTGGTCTATTTGTTTGTTTTGGTTTTTGTTTGTTTGGGTTTTTTGTTTGGTTAGTGGTTTGTTTTATGGGTGGTTTGGGGTTTTTGAGGGTTTTTTTTGCTTTTTTTTCTTTTGTAAAGGCTACTAATTAATTCCAGTTCAGAATCTTGCTTTTTCTGGTTTGAAAGGTTTTCACACAAGAGACTAAAGAAAAAATGTGCCAGATTATACAATAGCTTCTGAAAAACTTTTATTTCAAGAACTTTTCCTCATCGTAGGATAGCATACAAGGTGTGAGGATAAATCATCTTGTAGAATAGTTGTGTTAATTTTTCTTATAAACTCCTAGCAATAGCATGTTTTAGACCAATTTTTTAAATCTGAATATTGGAATAATTACCAATATAGCCGGACAAGACATGCCTGAGCTTGTCTGGCCCTTGCTGCTTGACCAAACAAACACTGTTGTGTTTTTACCTCAGTGGTACCTCAGGCTCACTGGATGCTGCAGCTGAGGGCTTGGAGGCAAGTTCAGGCATGCAGGAGCTCAGGTTTACCTTTGGTGGAGAGGCTTTAATGCAAAAGTGAAGGAAGAAGTCCTGACGGAGGGTTTTGATCCAGAGTTTTATTCCTGGCCCAAAGGCCTGTGAATCCAGCCACAGCTCCAGCAGAACTCCCCACCGCGTGGTTTGCTCGCCCTTTTACCCAGGGGAGAGGGAAGGAACACGGGGAACCACCAACCAGGTACTGGGGGGAGGGAAGTCTCAAGGGACAGAGGACACTTGGATGGCCCAATGTCCCTCCAGGGGTGGAGGGCATCTTTTGAATTCTGCCAATCACTTCTGGAATGCCAGGATTGACAGACAGCGCTCAGCAGGGGTCAGGGTGTGGAAAGGAGGGATGGTTGACACACCTGGCAGGGAATCATCAGGGAGGAACCTGGGGTATCTGAGGCAAACCATGACATCACACTGCAACATCTGAAATAAGAAAGCGCAGGTGGTTTTCTCTACCAAATAAGAACTAGACACTAATGGTTAAACATCAGAATGAATTTTCTTTAATCAGAGGAAGTGCAGCTGGCAGCAGCTCAGACACTTCACTCTCAATATAGAACTTTGATACTTTTCCATCTAATTCTGATAATTTCCTATCAACTTGTACCTTCAGCCCATTTTAAAAGCCAGTTTTATTGAACACTGCAGTGGTTGCTACATGATTTCAGCTATGATACTTTTCCTTCTGAAATGCAAAATGCAAATTCAATGCATTTCTAGAACTTTTATCCACCAGTGAGAATGTTAGAAAACTAAGTATTTCAGTAATGGAATTCAATTTAATGTTACCTGCTTTAGACCTCACCTTGTTGTTACTTACTTTACACTTGAGTACTAAGTATCTTGTTTTTCTGAATACCTTTGTTCTATAAAAACTATGTGTACCATCTGGACTGCTGCAGCTGCAGTACTTCAGGACGAAATTCTAAGATAAATTGCTAACTTAAACCCTGTAATCCTTCATGTTTAATTTCTTTACATACAGTAGCAACTGACATTCCTTGTAGCCTCTGAAATAAATGTTTATACATTAAAAAAAACCTGTGCAACAACAAAGGTGCAAAAGTTGCAATCTACTTAACAAAAAGAGACGTAACACATTCTGCAAATACATTTATTTATTTTATGATAAGATCTCAAGCTTGTCTGAAATCATCCATCTAGAATACAGCTTTCAAAAGTTTGTTTGTACAGCAGACATATACAGTAGTAATACTTTGTTAGCAAGATTACAAATGAACATCTAGATTTTGTTAGTCATCAAGATTCAGATTTACAGGAGTCTTCAGTATTTACATTCTGTGGGACGTCGGGACCTCCAGTCAGTAGGGACGAGGAAAGGTTTGTCTTACATGAAGTTCCTACTTGTGAAGATCAAATCAAGTGACTATGACTTACCCAAGCTTTGATTCACAAGGTGATCAGTGACTTGTAGCCCGGTCAATTGAATTTTTTTTTTCTTGCTCCATAGTACAGATCCATCAGCAACCACCTGATCTTCTTCATTTATCTGTCACATTAAAACAATGTTCCTGCTTCCTCTGTATTTGCAATTTCTTATATCACTATTGATGTCCTATGATTTGTCTTGTGGTACTGAACGTGGAGGTGTCTGCATTTGATTGGACACCACCATTTTCTACTCCACTTCAGCTCTTTGGTAATCCAGAATTATTTTCTTACAGTGCTGCCCTCACTCCATCATGTGTGAAGCAAGGTTGAGGCCCACCTCTGCAGAGCTCTGAATATGGTTCACAAGACACCTTTCTCTAGGCATCAGAACACTGCTACTGTTTTCCTAGGGAAGCACCCTCCAGCTCCAGGTTACCAATCACTGTCAGTACCAGTAACCACCAGTGTCAGACTGCCCTGGAGCAAACAAAAGGAAACAACCCTCCAGCTTCTGCCTAGGATCCTTCTGCATCCCTCAGCCTACATGCCCTGAGGGATTTCAGAGGGGCTCCAAACACTTCCAGCCAGCAGCATGCCATGATCCATGGCAAGGTGCCATGCCAAAGCTAACCTGGCTCCAGCTCTTCCTGGCTATGTCCAGAA
Organism: Thryothorus ludovicianus; assembly: GCA_013397245.1. NCBI lineage: Eukaryota > Metazoa > Chordata > Aves > Passeriformes > Certhiidae > Thryothorus > Thryothorus ludovicianus. Next base: position 670,748 of record VZTB01010704.1, read on the forward strand.
TCTCCCATCCATATGGGTGAAGGATTCTGTTCGGACAGCAGGTGCCATGAGCTTGCATAACAATCTTATTTGCTCTTCCATTCCACAGAAGAGGGATGTACAGGCATATGCAAGAGTGTGGCTTGTATGAGCTTTATGCAAAAGCCTTGAAACTGACACACAAGAAAAACGAGGTGGCATTTAAAGACGGGCATTTTAAACTACATATAGTACTTGCAAAAAGCTGTTTCTGTAACATGCTTTTACTTTTCTGTGGCTTTTTAATACTCATTGACCCATTCTCCTCTGACCTACCACTGCTTTACCTAGGTTTGTCCCATGTGCCTTCATCCAACTCTGAGAGTCTGGCTCCTACTCATCCAGTCACTGCCTTCCCACAAAGACAAACCAAGCCACGTCAACAAGTACCATTTATTCATAGCCCGACAACAAAGGGAGAGAAAATTTCCAAGAAATTCTGGTAAAGACACCAAGCTTTGTATTTTCCACATTGTTATGCAAAAGGACTCCCATGTGAACTAGAACAGCCTGGATGAGGGAACTGAACCAACACTTGCTTTGCCTTGGGGCAGCAGCTGAACCAGAGAGGACAGTCAAGTCACTGGGACTCGAAGAGAACAAGGCTATGAGCCTCTGCTACCAGTCAGCTGCACTCCTGGGCAGACCTGGGCACTGAATCTGTGGCATAGGATCAGGCAAACAGCACAGTACAGGACTTCTGCACAAGGCAGAAAGGCATAGCTGAGCCAGGGGCAGGACTGGCAGCACTCTGTCCCAGCTGACATTGACACGCTTTTGCAGCTTTCAGAGACAAACAGCCAGCAGAGCTGATTATTGCCACTGCACTTACAACAACCACCCCTACTCTATGCTGCAACAGAACAAATAACCTGAAGGAGCTGCCAGCAAATACAGGAGCAACCAATCAAAATAATCACTTCCTCATTTAGCTACTTACATCCCACATTTGGAAATTCCCATCTTTTCTCATCTCTTGTGCAGTTAGCTTTCTGCTCTTTTACTTCTGTTCAAACCAGTTTAGCTGCTTAGATGTCCACTTACCAACTTGGGTAACAGAGATGAGGTCCAATTTACTTGCTGAGTAAAACAAAAATGCTCACACACCAAGGGAGTCATAGGATGTATATTCCCAAAGAACAAGAGTTCTGCTTCGTTCTAAACTGCTAATGCCAACATCAAAATGAGAGAATGCTTTTATAGAATCACTCAACTCCCAGTAAGGGCAACTGATGTGTAAGCAAGCAGGCAGGACACAGACAGGACCATTTCTATTAGGTAGGAGTAACGTCCTACACTTTTGACTACTTGTAGGTGGACAGACACAAACAGCCAAGTTGGAACAACAGAAAACTGTAGGGAATAAATCTATATTCAAGATATTCTAATTTGTGCACAACACATATGCACTAGCCTGAATGCAGAAGTCAAGCTTTAGCCTATATTGAGGGGTGACCTACTTCAAATAATTCTTATGAATGGGAGATCAAGACTATGACCAAAAGCCATGCACACAGCAACATACAATTGTAATTTGAGTTTGTTTGGTCATGAAGACAAGCCCTTAGGCATTTTGTTCCAATTTAAAACACAAGTTATATACACAGTTTAATTAAAGCTCTTCCACATTTAATTTATGCAAAATAGTTTTTATCAGAAAGTTACACAAACCCAAAAAGCTGTGTTTTTCAAAACCATACTTTATTTTTAAAGGCTAAGAGAAGTATTCAGAACTGTATTTCTTAAGCAAAAAGGTTCAAATTTCCTTGTGCAGGGTCATTAGTAGGAGAAAAAGCATTTGGGGATTTACTTTTTTGCAACCGCTGTTGAGTTCCTACATCAAACCAAGTTTGTTTAAACATGGTAACATTAGTTATGGCTTAAGATACAGAATTACAAAAGAGTAACACAAACCTTGAACCTCAAGGGGTGAACAGGTAACTATGGTCATTTTTTTTTTTCACATAAAGATGTTTTGGCCAAGACAAACAGAAGCAACAACTTTTCTTTACTGGTAGCCAAATCCACATCACCAGCATAGACACTGCTTCAAAGACACCCGTGTTGATAAATGCATGTGTTAGAAGAACGTTCTGTCTGTTCCAATTACTTTACCTTTTCCACCGTATCACAAGCCTCAAAACCATGGAGGTGTGAAACCACAACAGATTATTATTTTTTTCTTTTTAAACAAGAGACTACAAGAAAAGACGGAAGACTACAGAATGTGGTGAAGAATCATCACCTCTACAGAGACAGCAGGACTTTGACCAAGAAATTTTAATCAGTGAGCATGTAAGAACCCAAACCTATTCAGAACCCAGAGCTGCAATTTTGTTGGGTATTCTCCCCTTCACCAATCTGTAGCTCTGCATGTACATGTTCTGGATGGCTTGCATTCAGTGGGACAGAGGTAGTGATGGGAATAAGATTCCTTCCCTAAAGTTTCCAAATAGATGCAACCTGGTAAGCATGGCCCCAAGGAAGGGTGAGGGCAACCAGGAGAGGGCCTGGCAGCTGGGGAAGGATAAGAGCACAAGCATAGACAGAAAGCTGCTCTCCCATACCCAGACTGATAAATAAAATGTTACGTGAAGGTGCTGGACAAGAACTGAACAAGTAACAAAACACCTGTGGCCTCAGCAATGTGTACTTCATGCCCGGGTGTGCAAAGGGTACAACTGTAACTTTGCTGCACAATTGTGGTGATCAAAATGACATAGCATTTGCAGTACTGCCAGAAGTTCCAGTGTGTAACTAGCTAGCCTTATACTGATAATGGCTCTAAAAAGTCAATCACCCATAAAAAAAATCGTATTTGCAGACAATTTCTTTATCCAGTTAATTCTTCAGACTTGTCCCACCTTTGCTATTTTTCTGTCCTAAGGGGATTAAGACAGACTTCAGTTGTTAAAAGTTCTTTCCCCTTTGCTCAGTGACAGCAATTAAAAAAAATAGCATGTTTTTATCTTATACTTCTGGAATACTACAATTTGTTGTAAGAATGTTCATTCAGAGAAAACTGTCTGCAATACTCATAATGAAAGGTTGCAACTGTTGGACAGGAAGGGGTGGTTGAAAACTAGGTCATCTGAATATAATTTGAGTTCTATAAACCAATAATTGAATAAAGTCAATACTTGGGGCTAGAGAGCAGTTCTCCTTAGAACACCCCATTTCTCTTCTTAAGAAGATCAGAGGTAAAATGGTTTGTTTTATTGCAACACTTGTTAGCCAAATCCAATCCTTGCCATTCAGATATGATTTTTAAGAACCAGGGATTTTATGGTTTACTGCCAAATTTGGCAGACAATTTACTGATGAGATTCATGACCTTGGGATTGCTCTGGTACTTGGACATATTTGCTGGGTTCTGGGCAACATCTTGGAATGCAACCATAACTTCTGGATCCTGCAGGACAAAAAGAAAAGGAAAAAAAAAAAAAGAATGAGGGCATTTGTAAAACAACTCTACAAAAGTGATTATGTGGTTCCACATGAATCTAGTCTTGCTCAGCTTTTACATGACAAGACTATGTTAGACTTCTGGCAAGAGGTCTCTAAAGACAACCCAATAATACAGGGCATGTTGTTAAAGCTGTGCCACTAAACACCAGAGTAATTACTGAACTTGTTACAGTAATAGTTCAGTGTGTGACAATGGGGATAGGATAAGACTTCTGTTTTCCCAGAACAGGAGCTATCAAACACAGCCACACCTACTGTATTATTTCTGTTCAGGCAGAACAGAAATGCATCTTTCAAATGCATTTTAAAGGAGGTAGGAGTTTGATGTGTGTAGCATGCATGATTGGATAACTCTACCCCTAGCAACAGCTGATTATCATTTTTTCATTCCAGCAGCAGAAGCCTGAAACTCTTGGGTTGTGAGCTGATAATGTGGCAGTGTTTGGCTTTTAAAAATGTATCTAATTCTCAGTCATTCCTCACCTCCACTGAGAATTCACACTTGGAAAAGAACCTTGTTATCTCTTGTCACACTACTGTGAGGCAGCTGATAAATACATCCACATATTCAATAAAGTCAGTGCTCAAAAAAATCAAAAAAATAACTTCATCTCTATTTAGTATGAGAAGCATTAATACCTTTTTCCTGTACTACTAGTATACCTTTGGCCTCCACCGAACTTGAACTGGTTTTACTCATTTTACCTGTGTATGTTTTGAACATAATTAATCTGTATGTAACAGTTTTACATCTCAGCCTGGAAAAATGTTTCCATTATAAGCAATATTAACAAAAAATTCCAATTTTCTTTAATTCAACGAAAGCACAAGCAATTTATTATGTTTAATACAAATCACAGATGTCAGCTGTAATTGCATCTGCTGTTCTTTCTAGGACATGTAAGTATTTTCACCAAAAGACTGATTAGACTTCTAATCCATTGCTACAGCAGGTATATTCTTTGGAAACCATCACAATCCAACCAGTGTGCCCAGACCTGCCTGTGCCACAATAACACCATCCTCTATCTATTCTAGCATCAGACTCAGTCCAAAGCTGTTAAACAAGTATGATCCTAAATTGCATTTGGTAGGTGTAGACTCTTCTGAAAGCACCCACACACCTCAGTCATATTTTATACATCTTGGGAACCAAGAGTCCAGTCTTATGGGAGGATTTACAAACATGTTGCTCTCCCTCACAAAAGATAATCTGCAAAGCATATGGAAAACAGAATGCTGAATTTCAGAAAAGAGATATATTCTATCCACGCTACAGGATTCCCGTGCAAAGAAAAAAGACTTTCACAACCTCACACTTCTTGAATTGATTTCAAAATAGGGCATATGATTATAAAGATTATGTCATGTTGTTAAGTCTGTGGTTTCACTTATATATGAATCTGGAACAAAACGCTGAGTAATCTTAGTCACTAGTTTGTGTTAAAGCACTCCTAAATATATATTAAATACCCAGTTTTATGCTACATTTCGCTTTCCTATAAATTGACAGTGAGTAAATGATTCCATACTTCCATGGCTCTCTGGAAGCTCTCAATCTTGCAGAGTGTTTATAACATCCAAGTGATGAGTAATATTATCAAAATAAAGTGTAAGACTGAGAGTATCAACATTTTTGTAGGGAAATGTTTAGTGCATAAAAGCCATTTTATTCATTAGCCATTCTATTAATGGTACTAGGGAGACATTCAGTTTTCTAATGCTCTAGTCTTAAAAGAAGTCATCACTACTGGGTTTTTTTCCAACTTAACTTATTTTGTTGGAAGTCTGTGTCTAACATATGGCTACATGTCAAATAAGGAATCTATAGGTTCATCTTACCCATCACTCCTTATAAAAAGAACTTCTACCTGACTCCAAAATGCAAATGTCATGTATCTAGAGAAAGCAGTTGTATATGCAAGATATGAAGGACTAGACAACTCTCCAGATAGACAAAACAGTAAAATAAAACACACTAAACTTTCTGTCAATTTTTCTGGAAGGCTAGGAAGCTTAGGGGTGAATGAGCTAAAAAAACATGCATTAGAAGTCACTGCAAAAAGTCCCAACTTGCTACCATTAAAAAGCTGTGAAAAGAAATGCAAGAGAAATTTTGCTGCTTTGAGAAAAAAAAAAAAATCCTGAAGAAATAAATCTTCAGGTAATGGAACCAGAAATCTTCCTCAAGAAAAATGGTTTTTAGTGGTTTGCAGAGATCATAAAATCACAGAATTGTTAGGGTTGGAAGTGACCTCTGGAGATCACCTAGGCCAACCCCCCTGCCAAGGCAGGGTCACCTAGACATGGTAAAATTTATGCCAATGACAAGAAATAACTCTCCTAAACATGCCCACAGGCAGCTGTATCTGGTTCTTGGCTGCTTCTGTGGATGACAAAATGAAGTTAACAGCAAAACCAGTTTTATCTGGCTTGTCTTCAGGCACCCACAGTTGTCAGGTTTACTGAGATGTTACAAGACTCAGGCATATTTCAGTGTTAACTCATGGAGAAAAGTTTCCAAATGATGAAATCACAGAGAGTCTAAAGAGACTTAGAATACTCCTATTTTAGCATTACTAACTCCTCACTATGAAAAGCCTCTACAGACTATCAGTTAAAAAGCAATTTTGGAGCAACTTGAGTGATTCAATATGTTCAGACTTTCTTGGTACCTCAGATAACAGACATAATAGCTGCCAGCTAACATTATCCATCAACATATTCCACAGCTGCACTGGGCAGATGTCAACCAGTAGAAACTATTGTCTTTTAAAACTAGAGCTTACAAGGCCAATTCAGAGAAGACCAGAAAACAGAGCTGGACATTTTAGGAAAAGGTGGCAGTGTAGACATAGATCAAGTTCTAATAAGTCCTATCTAGATAAAAAGATGGTACAAAGAGTACAATAAGAGACTCAAGGTTTGCTAACAGGCTGTACATGCTAAAGCCTGCCTGCATTATCAGAATGTATGTCAACATACATTCTTTCAAGAGTCCTACCCTATGCTAGGGCATATGTAATCAGCATACAATGGCATTTTCTTAAAGGCATGTGACAAGCACTTAATATTTGGCTACACTTCAACACTGTTTTCAGCAACCTCTCATCATAAACTCCAGTGTTACAGCAGGAAGTAGCAAGGTAAGGAGGGCAGCTACAAGCCAAGAGCCCTTTCTGTATGGTTTGCATGCAAGCCAACACTGCTCACTGTGGCAGCCTGAGTAAAGGTGTGTTTTCCACCATGAGCAACCTTTAAGGGAATGAACACATGAACTTTCACATGGAAAGTGATGATATTTTTGTGATTCCAGGGCATACTGAATAAGCTTCCTTTGTGATGCCTTTATTTCAATGAGCTGAGGACAATATCTAACTCTAATCACAGCAATCCCGAAAAAAGAAACAAGACAGTTTTATACTTGATCATATTAGAATGCAAATGTAACAACATAGCTCTGACTTTTTCTAGCCCACCTGCCTTTAAAACTGGCATTGTCAGATATGTTCCCTTGAATCTGCTGAAATACTTTTCTTGAGTAGAAGTAGTTATGACATTGAGCAATTAATTAATTAAGCAATTAATCAAGCCCACTAGGGAAGTAAGCTTTCTGAATATGATTTCAGAAAATGACAGATGAAGAACTATTCTAGTAACACTTTGTCTCTGGCAAAACCTCAAACATTTAATCTCCTAAGAGAAAGGCAGTTCCCATCACAATATTATTGTAATATATTGTGTAAGAAATATATTACTTCTTTTTTTGTTTGTGCATAATTACCTCCTACAAAGTGTGTGTGTTCAAAAAATGAGCAAGTGAATTATGTATGGAAAATGACCATTTGAGTGACTTTTTCAAAAGAGATGACAACTGCATTATAGCACACAGTTCTGCCTATCATAGATGGGGGGCAGGGTTTGTGTGTCATCTTTAATTAAGCTTCCATTAGTTTGCAAAACAGCTAACATTGAATCCAGAGAGTCTGGTGTCATACACATCAGGAAAGAATTTTACAACAGAAATAAGCAAGCACCCCACTGCTATCCAAAAGGTCACATCTTCCCTCCTCCCCTTAGGGTCATAGGTGCTGTTCTTCTCTTGTTCAGAACCTGTAGCTTTGAATTTAACAGATACTCACCTGCATGGCCGCAAGAACTTCTGGATCGCTGAGAATCTCATTGAGACCTGGCATACCTGCCATTCCTGGCATGCCTCCAGCCCCAGGAAAGCCACCTGAAAATCCAACAAAAGAAAAATGCATGATGAAAAATGTTCAACCCACCTATACAGTAATTATGCTCAGTGAGACCAAGACATACTGCTCTGGCCACAGACATGCTGCCCTTGGTTAGACACCTCTAACACTGTGTCTTCTATACAACTACAGCAGGTCCAGTCAATGGAAAGCAGGGTCTTCATCTTCCCTTTCTGCCAAGACCTACATCTTATTTCATCCATATTTTTAACCCAATTGAATAGGAGGCTTATAATGAGTACAGTTCTTTTCCTGGTTAACTTAAATGAGGTAGGTCTCAAGCTCAGGAGTTTGAATGCCTTAGGTGAACAATTTAGGGCAGAAGCAGCTCAGTATTCTGTCCCAGGCACATTCCACATTTGGAAGGAACTTTAGGTTTTGAAAATTGTACCACCAATGGGAAAAAACTCCAACAAAACACCAAGAAAAATATCTCTGAAGCAAAATACTTGAGATTCTCTTATGGAATCCTTATTCTGCAGTTTCCTCAGCTGTGCTGAGCATGACACATATGGTCTCTATCTGGCTGCTGATCCAGTTGGAGCACACGCAGAGCCTATCTCAACTCTCACCTATGTATCAATCTTCAAGAGCATCAGTAGTTTTGCTTCTCCCTAGTTCACTGTATAAAATGGAAAGCCTGATTTTTGTGAAGCTGTCAAGGATAACTTTTCTATAAGGTAATCTGCACTACCTCCTTTAAAAAACTATTCTGTTAACGAGAGCTTGCAATCAGCATAGATTTATTTCAAGTTCAGTCCAAATTTTCAGCTTTAAAACTATTGTTCTTTATCAGAATGCATTCAAGGCACCCTGGGTAATTTAGAAAATATTTTTATACTATTTTTAAAAACATTTTCAAACAAATTCCGCTTTTTTTGTTTTCTGAGACCTAAATCCTTTCACTGCTGTCCTTCAATTATTGATTTCTGTCTTCCCTCTACTTGCTACAAAGCATCAATCCTCTTCAACAGAAAGAACCTCAACCCTCTTACCACTCACTAGTGCTCCTAGTTATTGCTATACGAGTTCTAAACTTCATATAAGATTTTTCTCTCTGTCTTGAGAACAAACGCTACAAAAACTGCAGTTATAATACTCCATATAGAAACAACAGCCACCTCTACCTCAAGTATTGGTGCTTAAAATACAATACCTGGGAAGCCACCTGGGAAGCCACCAAACTGAGCTCCTCCTGCCTGTCGTCTTGCTTCTTCTTCCTGCAGGTGAAAGCACATCATTCCACACTAAACAATGGAACTGCATCCTGTTTTCTACTGCTCAGCTGGGTTTAGGAGAAAAAAAAATAGCTGAGACTGTTCAGGCAGATATGCTATCACAACAAACAAAGCACTCTACTAGCTCCAAAACCCTGACAAGAAATTGCTCTGTCTATTCTTAATTTTGTACATGATTACAGTTATGCAGGGTGTGTTTCTACTGAATATGAACTGTATGATTTGTTTCAGCTCTCCAACTGTACTATGAGAACTCTCAACCCTACTTATTAAAATACATCATTAAAGCACAAAAAAAGAAGCAAGCAAACTGTGCCAGGAATTGAGGAAGAGAAGCAAAGTTTTATTCTGAATTCAAAATCTCCCACTTTGAGATGCACAAGTACTTCAAGAGAAAACTATTCTGAAACGGTCATACAATAACTGACTTCTTGAAATATAGGATTAGTAGAGACTCTAGAGACTGTTTTTATCACAAGCAATAAAATTAGACGAGCTCAAATGCCCTCTTCTCCAGATCTCTTTATTGGTTAAGTAACCAAGACAGAAACCAACTCTCTAAAATTTAAAACTTACATTTAAAGTATTTTTTTCCTCTGTAATTAATTTTAACCAAAATTAACACTCTTCAAATTATTAAGAAATATTAAACCCTGAATATTCACCCTTTGTGCTTTCTCATGCTCCTCCCGTGCCTTCTTCACTCTTTCCATTCTTTCCTTGATTTCTTTTTCTTCACGCTTCCGCTCATATTTTCGTCGATGTTCTGCAATTTTCTGAGCCTGTCACAATGGAATACCAGGAGTTCCTATACATTTCTACCATATCACACAACATATTAAAATATAAAACACATGTAAACATAATTAACTCGTTCTATCAGTTCTTAAAACTAAGATCTGATTTTGCATCCTAAAAGCTGCTTTGTTTTAGGAGCCTTTTGCTACTTCTTTCCCATGGCAGTCAGTCATTCATGTCTACTCAAGCCTGACTGGATGCACCAAGACATGCACTCTAGCATATTTTTTTGCAGTAGTTTCAGGACTTGTATCATTGTTAGACCTTGAACACACCATAATTCCACGTTCCTTTATGCTTTCATGCTGAAATATTGATTTCTCTGGGGCTAAAACCAGCAACTGCCCTGGAAAAGGGCACAATAGGAAGTGTAACTCCCACTGCACACACACACACACACACACACACACACTTCCTAGATAGGGTTATCTCTGTTTCAGATGCCTCTACAGCATGTACAGACCAACAAAAGCAGACCAAAGAACTCCTCAACCAAACCAAGCAGAGCTGGTGGGGAGGCAGAAGTTTGCTTCCTTTTACTTTTTCCTCAAGTATATTAAATCTATAGCCCCAGTGAAAGAGGAATTAACAATGAACTTCCCAAGGCTCCTCACTCAGAGCTCCTTATAACAACAGAATTAACTGCAGCACTGCTTTCCTCAAACCAGAATATATCCTTATAAATAACCACAAAAATGGTTTATGATTTCAGAATTAGTGCATGATGGTTACCCTGTAAAATTTCTGTAACTAAAAAATACTTAGCAAAATCTGGGTACAAGAACAAAGAGACTACTAAGACAATGGATACTCTTGTATTCTTTTAAAATACTCTTTAAAGGAAAAAAAATACTTTTTAAGTAGTAGAGCTTTGATATAATTTATTTTCACTAGGAGATACTCATCCCATACTACATCATTCCTGAATTGCATCTGCCAGAGAAAGCACAGGAGGCAGCAGGAATGACAGAGAGTGAATGCAGTACCTGCTATCAGATCCTGATACTGATATTCTGCCACTGACATTTAATGGCTTATTAAGAGAGAGGTAAGTATTCTGTTTTCTTTCTAATGATGCATAAAAAGTTTCCAAATTTTAGATTTTTGTTATTTCTAAGTATTTCTCAAAATGAACTAAACATTTTTAGAATTTGACTTAGACTTTCACCTGAAAGTGCTACAAAGTCAAAAATTCTAGGAAAGTTTGAAGTGAATAAATTAGATAAATGCATCATATTCACTTACTAAAGATTTTGAAAATCACCCATGAAAAGATCCTGTTTTCCTAGAGCTACATACACAAATTCCCATTGCAGTTAGCAACTACACATCAATGTATCACAGACACTGACTCTGCTGTTTCTGTGCTCAGGCACATTAACTGGGAAAGAAAAGGTTCCCTCTTAGTCAAACATTAAGTATTACTTCTTATGAAAACCAGTTGAGACCTAAGACCTAATTACATTAACCACAGATCAATAGTCTCCAAAACAGAGACTAATAGGTTGGAAAACGGTTTCCATTGTCATTTTCCTGGAGACAACAAAGACATGGTAGGAAAATTGAAAGCTGAAGTTATTAGACACAGGAATGTTTATGCATGTGAGGGTTTAAGCTTGACTGGCTGCCAGATGCTCACCAAGCTGCTCTCTCACTCCCCTCTCCTCAAAAGGACAGGAAGAGAAAGTAAGATAGAGAGAAGCTCTTGGCTTGAGATAAAGACAAGATCACTCACCCACTACCATCATGGGCAAAACAGACTCAACCTGTGGAGGATTCATTTAATTTATTGCCCATTAAAAATGGAGTAGGGCAATGAGAAACAAAGACAAAACTAAAGCCACCTTCTTCCCAGAGCTCAGCTTTACTGCTTGATTCCCCACTCTTCCACCCTGAAGAGCACAGGGGGATGGAGGCTGTCATCAACTCATAACACTGTACTTCTGCTGCTCCTTCCTTTTCACACCTTTTTTCTGCCCCAGTGTGTCTGCCCCACAAGTTACAGTTCTTCACAAACTGCTCCAGTGTGGTTGCCCCCACAAGGTGCAGTGCTTAAACAACAGACTGTTCCACCATGGGTCTCCCATGAGCCGCAGCTCCTGCCACAAAACCAGCTTCTGTGTAGGCTTCTCTCCACAGGCTGCAGTTTTTGCCAGGAGCCTGCTCCAGGGGACTCTCCATAACTTTCTCCAGGGCAGATCCACTTCCTCTGTCATGGGATCCTCCACAGGCTGCAGGGTGGATCCGCCCCACTGTGGATCTCCATGGGCTCAAGAAGGACAACCTGCTTTAACCATGACCTTCTCCACTGGCTGCAGGGGAATCTCTGCTCCCATGCCTAGCACACCTCATCCCACTTCCTTCTTCACTGATATTGGTGTCTCTGAGGAGTTGCTTCTCTCATATTGTTTTTCATTAATGCCCTCCCTCTCACAGCTGTTACAATGCATTTTTTAACCCTTTCTTAAATATGTTATCACAGAAGCACCACTGGCATCACTGCCTTGCTCAGCTTGGGCACCAGCTGGAATTGGGTCCCTCTGACACAGGGGCAGCCTCAAGGTCTCTCCTTACAAGAAGCCAGCCCTGCAGTCTCCACCTTTCCCCAAACTTCCTATATAAATCTAATATAATGCAACAGCTGCCATCTGTGGTGTGTCAATCAATTCAAAGGAACAGGCAAAAACATGAAAAAGCAAGCCTGCTATCAATAGTGTTACAGAAGTTTCTCCTTAGAAGATTTTTGGGGTCAGCCAGAGGAGAACATCTGAAAACCAGTTGTGCAAGGCTGAGGCTGCCCTCATGGGGCTGACTAATGAAAGTACAAACCAGAGCAAAATGCTTCCTTTGGAAAAAAGGCATTTAAAGTCAAAGCTTTGATCAACTCAGGAAATATCTTGAGAAAAAAATCAATTATCAGCTACCTCCAGCTTTTCTCAAGGCTTTTAGTCTAGATTCTAAAATACCTGGCAAACTTCAACTGCTTCAGATTCTTCAGTTAAAATTTTTAAAAAGAATGTATTTCATATTTCTGTTACATGTCCAGGCCCACACACTCAATATCTCTACACACAGCCATAAACACTTGTTACTAAAGACAGAAGTATTTATAAACTGAAGTGTGCAAAGACATGTGAACACGTTTCTTCCAGAAAATGCCTGTTGAAGAAGATGAAGGCAGCTGTGTCACTCAGACAAATACAGGAAAGACCTCCAACATTCCTCCCCACTTACTCTTGGCTGCACCTCCTTCAGCATGGCACTTGCATCTTCATCATAATCCAGTTTACAGGCTAATGCAAGATCATGAGCAGCCTCCTCCCAGTGGCCAAGAAGCCTGGAATTTAGAAGACACCAGAAGTCAGAAGGGAAAAGTGAACACTTGCAGCTCTTTAAAACATTTAACCACGCATCACTCAGAAATTTTACCTAGAGTTACAAGGACTTATAAGAATTTAATAATCATGGTGTTTCCTCTAAGATGCACACTACAATGCCATTAGAGGACGCTTGCTTGCTTCATGTCCTTACAGTAACTTTTGCTTGAAGTAACAATGAGTAAAAAAACCTCTCCATGAGATCATGTCATTGTCTGCTACAAAGAATGATCTAACAGGGAGAAGGTACCTTAGCTAAACACATGAAGCACTACTACCACCTCAGGCTTAAAAGGACCCTCTTACTCAGCACTCAAACCTCCTAACTGGATGTACCATGTCTTAATTAAGGCAGTAATGTAAGCCTCTGTGCACACTTCTTTACTATTAATTTATATATACTCTTGGTAATTAAAAATTTATGCAAACAGTGGTATTACTAAATGGTCAAAGCACTTCTGCTCACAGACAGAGGTATTAATTCAAACTATTCTCCAGTTTTCCCACTCTTAGGTTTCAAATTGTAAATTAAAACTGCAGACACTAACAAACTACTCTCTAAACACTGTCCAAAATGTTTTTTTAAAGTTATATCAGCATTTATTTCTTCCACTTTTATATAATCCAAAAGAATTGTCACCTTTTTTCTTGATTTATTGCTATTTAAAAAAAGTAGTTGAACTACAGCTGGCAGAATGCCCAACATAATTTTAAATAATTACATTGTTTGCTTAATAACATTTCTCAATTACAACAAACAGTTCCTTAAGAACCAGGCATTTAAATTTACTATGTAAAAGAGCTCCAGGGTCTAAAGAAAAAGAACAGCAGAGAAATGTTCAAGAATTATAGGCCAGTAAAAAAAAAAAACCAACCCAAAAAACCTAAATGAAAACAAAAGAACTCCAAACAAATAGAACAAGCAGTCCTAGATCTCATAATCTTTACCAATTAGAAAATATTACTCAGAAAAGCAGTAAGCCATTAGAAGATGGGGGGGGGGAAGAGAGGGAGAGAGAGAGAGAGAGAGAGATTGGAAGAAGTGGGGGGACAGTACCAGGACTATGCATAAATTGCCATCAATAAATCACCATCTTCCTCTCTCTAAGCCACATACTTGGCACAATGGTTTCTTGGCTCACAGCTACTGCTCTCAGGTACAAGACAAACAACTCAGAGGCATAAAGAAGGAGACAATGTATGAATAAAAGTATTCCCTCCAAGTAAAGATAATATTAAGTACTGCTACAGTTCATTACCTGTGTGCTTTCCCCCTCCACTTATAGGTCTGTGCTGAGTCAGGATTAATTTTGATGGCTCTGTCACAATCTCTAATGGCAGCATTTGGCTTCTGTAGTTTCACAAAAACACTGTGGGAACAAGAACATTTATCATACATCTCGAAATACCAAGTTACTAACTTAAGCTGGAAATAATTTTGGATGACTAACAGGCAAGTTAGTGAGATGCATTTGAAGAGCTGAGTTCAAAAAGATTTCATAGTAACACAGATAACAAAGTCACTAAAATTTAATCTCACCCTCCCAAGCACTGTAGGTGAGTCATGAGCAAGAACTAAAAACATTCATTGTTCAGACTCAGGTCTTGCCAGTAAGAATAACTTCAGTGCAGACTCGAAGATACATAAATGCAAAGGACAGTTCAGTCCCACGGTGCTTGGGGTCTGTGGCCAATGGCAATTTGCAATTTGAACAAAACAACAGGAATATTCTGCATGCCATACTGCACAGTCTTTAACACAGTAACACGAAGAAAGCATGAGGAGCTACAAGGATCAACAGCCAGATTCAGAAGGAAAAGGGGGCAGGAGATGAGTCAGTAAAATCAAAAGCAGCAAAACAAACACAAACACAGCAAGAAGCCTTAATCCATTGTCAGTTAAATGTAAAAACTGAAAACTTTACAACACACAAGCTTATCAGACTAACTAGTAGAGTGGTACTTCCAGAGGGTCAAGTAATTAAAATGAAAAATCTCTTAAGGAAGCACTAAAAAACATTCCTGAATTGACAAAAGTATTCAATATTCAACATGTTCCATGTCAGAACTTTTACATCTACATCTAATTCTACATCTTCCTTTTACATGCATTTGAAAACAGTTCATCAACAATTCCTGTAACTTCATTATTAAGGCTTCTTATAAAGCAAACACAAAGTCACACATTATCTTCTAGGAACAAACAGGTGGGCAGAGGGTCAGGGAAGTGTCCCAAAGCTACAACTCATCGATGAGAGCCACTCCAATGCTGCTGGCTCCACAAAGCCCCTAGAACCTAAACCACGGATCACTCCTAGCACTTGATCAGCATGGCAAGTTGTACAATATCCTGATATATTATTCATTTCTTTCTACAACAGGCCAAGTTGAGGGAACATTTAAACAACTCCTAACATTCTTATTTTTCATTGCTACACCCAGTCTTTAGAAGACAGGACACTCTAAGAGATTTTAAAAATACTGTTATGATAGCAACAGCAACAGTGTATTAAGATATACAAGTGCTGTTACCTGCAAAAACTTGGATATGGAAAAATACAACAAGGTAAGTACCAGTTAAGATGCATTAGAATGGAACAGTATTTTGTATTAAAAAGGACACTAATTAATCTTATGAAAGTTTAAGTTCTCTTTGAATAAAACTTTGCTATGGGAAAGATCCACTAAACTATCAAATCATCCATGGTTAGTGGTCTTGGGTAAGAACAGGAAAAAAAAATATCTGCTTCTGCAACCCATACTTGTCAAGCCTTCCTGAAGAATCAGGAAGACAAAGATGTTTGTGCATTATGAATTTAGAAAGTTCCCAATGCATCATCTGCAGTCTGGTAGATGTAAGTAGCAGTAAGGTGGGTAGAGAATGGCCTGAGATGCAGATGTGTCATGTTCAAACATAAAACTGTTGAACATAATCTGGTCTACTAACAAATTAATTTAACAGATATAACAAGGAGAGATTTCACAGGATTCTTAACTAAGTTTGCATCTAAATAAAGTATTTCAATCACCATCTTAATCCCACAATACACTTCAGATTTTACAAGTGTTTGTAACTTGGCATTATTCTATCTCAACATACCAAAGGCACTGTTGTTGAGGAACACTTTCAGTACAGGTAGCTCCATGTGCAGCAGCAGTGTCAGCTGAAGATTGAACTCTGGGGTGAGAGCCCCAGGCAAGAACTGGTGTCAACCTTGGCACAGGGACCTGTGGCCCAGCCAGGTGACTGGACACTCTCAGACACACCAGGAGCCCATGACCCCAGACTTTCACAATCACAGACTGTGAAGGTATAAAAGCCCAGGTTTCCTTTGTTTGGAATCCCTCCTCAGAGGCACCAGCTCAAGCTGTAATTTTGTTATTGCACCATGATTAAATTAAGGATGCAGATGTCTGAGAGTCTGCTGTGGGAAACCCAGGGTCAAGACAGTAAGGAAATCTGATCTGCGTGAATGTGTGAGGGGGGTGTAGCTGCAAAGGCTCTTCAGCCCCAACTCAGGCAACACAAACATGACTGTTAGGGTGCCCTCTGGAAGGCCAGACAGGAAAGTATCCTTAATGTCACCACAATGCATTTTGGAACACCATTCTGTTATTTACTCCATTACCAAGATTCTTTAAACGGCTGCTACAGCAACTCCAGTGAGTCAAATAGAAGAGAAACTGCATGAAATGAACACTTCCCTTTCCCTCCTGTGGTTTAAGTTCACACAGATCCTCAAGTTGCCTTATATTTAGGCTCCTTAAGGAAAATAACAGAACAGGCAGAAATATAATTCACTAGTTTATGACTCACCTTGCCCTCTTGGCATACAAGATGGCCAAACAAGGATTCAGCTTGATAGCATCTGTGAACAAGTCAACAGCCTTCTGAAGGTCCCCTAAATATAAGTACCAGTAAAGTTTCAATCATTATGTAATGAAATCACATCCCAATTCCCAAACCTGCTTTACACAGTGTTATGTGCCTAGACACTTCTTAGAACATTATCAACAAAGAAAAATCACTTTCTCCCTTTCGCTATGCTATTGAAATACAAACTCCAAAACTAATGCTTGAGAAGAGATACTTTTCCCAGTTAAATTTGTATATTTAACTTTGAATGCAATCAAATAGATAGTCACATCTTTACTATACAGCTTTTCACTGCATTAAGACAAACTACTAGAGACATCAATCATAGAGAGAATTACTATAATGACCAATTTGTAATTAAAATGCTGTAGTACCGGATTTCCCCCTCCCACCTTTCCCTAAACTATGGCTACATTGGAAAAACAGTACTTGAAGAAGCTTTCATGTTCTAGATAGTTCTGGTATCCAACAATTATGTTTTCTCCTCCTCAAAAACATTCAAAATGCTCCAAAATGCTTCTTTTTTGTAATAGGAGAACCAAAAATAATGTCCTTGATTAAGTATGAAAAAACAATTTATCACCTTCACCGAGAGCATTTATCGCTTCAATCTTCTTTTCATTAGCTTGATCCACCATCTCTTCAGTTACCTAACAAAATAAAATGAAAAACACACACAAACCCGAAAAGCTGTAGAGTCCAGGCCAGAATTACCACACTTAGACTTCACAAAAGGAGAAAGTGCTTCAATTGTCCAATTCCAGAAACCTTAATTTGATTTTGCATTGAAATTGTAATTAAAAAAAACCCCACAAAACCTTTGCCTTCAGCTTGAAGACATTATTTTTACCTATAAAACACTTGAAAGCTAAGTTGAATAATGGTAGAATATTTCCTATCTAGTTTGCATGGGTGTTTTGATAAAACTTCTTTGGCATTTGCTGACCTGATCTTCCACATGGAACTTTTTGATTGACTCTAACCTTGAATAAGATAAGAATGTGATCTTTAGCTAGTAAGTTTTCTGTTTAGAAGAAAAAGAACCAAAACAACAGCCGGCTATGCAGATAATAAAGTATTCACCCTCCCTCGGCTTCTATCCTTCATTACACTCAAACCCTCCTATTTTTCCTACTGCCACATTGAAAATATTTTGCTCACCTCCAGATTTTCATCTCCCATTTCTTGAGGGTCATCGTTGTCTGGTTCAATCACTCCCTCATTATCAATTTCTGGGGGGAAAAACAAAAAGCAAGACTAAGCTCCATCTACAGGGACAGGATTTTCAGAATCATTTTCACACTGTCAAAATGCAATCAAGTTGCTATTTTCCCCACCTAAGTCGCTCTCTTCACTTTCTGGTTCAGGTGATTTAACCGGCTCCTCTGGGTGCTCCTCTGCTTTGCCCTGAGAGAGACACATACTTGTAAGCAAACATTATTTCTGACTGATGCTCTATTTGCACTCTCTTAAATAACAATGTATTAGAAAAATCAGATTGCTACACAGCTGAACCATTTCATTTTTAAGATACTAATCTCCTTTTCCCTCCCTTAAGATTAAGCCTATCATGTATGCAAATATTTCAGAGCCCAAATCTGGATTCATGAACTTCTATTATTGGTAAAACTGTCCTTCAAATTTTGTAATTCAATAACTAAAACCAAAGAATCCAAATAACATCCAATTCAGACCCAGTTTTGCAGTGATTACTAACCAACCCTTCCAAACTTCCTGCCTTCCCTCATACATTCTCTGCATCAAAATTTCCCTCAATTTAACACCATTAAGCTAAGGTCCTTTAGCAGGGAACAATATGCTGATGACAGTGACTTAAATATTGTTTTAATTTGCCATGGTCAGAGATTGTTGCCACATCTACATACTTGAAATATTTTTTCAAAAATTTCAAATGTTTTCTTACAGAATTCTGACTACATTTCATCTGAACCCCATAACTTAGCACATTGTGTCTATTATCAGATACAAGCTGCTTGTCTTCATACTTAGTGTCCCAGACTATATTCAGTTCATACACACAATTCCTCCATATTACTGGCTCTTACTAGCCAGTAATTCCAGCACCCATTGTCTTGTTGAAAAAATTAAAAACCTTCTTTTTTCCAAAAGAATTTCAAACTTGAAAAAATCCTTATATAAATATCTATGAGCCAAATTTATTTTTTCCCTTAAAATAAATCAACAAAAGCCAACATCCCCCACAATACTGCCTTAAAAAATTGATAGTTCAACTGATCACTTCATTACTTATCATGCTTGTTAATACTTCTAATGAAAAGATTGTAATTTAATCCATTAATGACTAGAAAAATGGTGTATAAACAGACAAGAGAAAACAAAAAAAAACCAAAAAAAAAGAAATCAAGACTTTGTATAGCATTTGCACTGCAGAGACCGTCAGGCATTCAGGATTAGGGAAATGGAGCATGATAACACTTGAAATGAACTAGGAAGCCATCTGTAACAAGTCATCTACAACACACAATGGGCAGGCTTCAGACTGAACTCTCACATTCACCCCCCCTATCTGAGTGAAAACTGACAGCAAATTTTCCCCTTCTGCTGCTCACTAATTTTGCCAGCATCAATTTTTAGTGATAAATTCTTTTTATCTCACCTTACTTGTCTCCTCCGTGGAGGCATTGGCTGGAGCAGGCGGTATTGTGCCTCCCATACTTTTCAGCAAAACAGAAAAAAGACAAAACAAAACAGTAAGATTATCAAATTAGTGCCATGTATTTTATTGATTCAAATCCTGATAATCTCAGCTTTTTGTTGTAACACAAAACATGATGATCCATTTCACTGTCAAAGCAGCAGAGTACACAGCCCCCACACCTTTCCCAGCGCAGTACAATGCACTGTTGAACAATTCCACTGGGACTTGTACTCACTCGCATCACCGTACACCCACCCACCCACTCTCACAAGGAAAAGCTGCCTCTTGGCTCAAACGGATTTTCTCCTTTAAATGTAACTTATGTTTGAATCAAAAACTAGATATTATGATTATAGATATTGCTAAAATTAGATTTTTTTTTAACAGAGGTCAAACAATTAAAGAGAATAGTCTAAAATGCCTATACACCTAAAAAAAAACCTGCTGCCTAGAAAAAAAACATTTCTCTTACATACTGCAATATTCCTGCCCCTTCTTCACCACAGATAAGGAGCAGTCTTGCTGGAGACAGCATTCTGTCAATATTGAATAAACCTCCACATGCTATCGACTTTGATTAGCAGCCAGGAATAAGCAGAGGCTGAATTCTCCAGCTGTTAGACAGAACATCTAATCATACCTACGACAGCACGCCACAAGAAATGCCATTCCCAGCCATCCCCTGCCCCACATTTACACTTACTGATGGTTTTCAATATAAATGTTTCCATGAACCCAACAATCAACTCCTTGGGGCCCCACACTATCATTTAGATGGGATGTAGGGAGAGCAGAAGGAAGTGGGTAAACAGGGCTGGGCAGGAGGAATTGGAAGGATATAGGTCTATCTGCTTTCAGGAATTAGTGCAACATAAAACTGTGTCCCAAGGATGTGGAGTTATAGCTTCTTAAGTCAAGCTACTGCAGTTCATTCTTCCCTCTTTTCTCCATCCTGTCAGCAGCACCTCAGAGTCAGGCCTCAAACTGGCTGAAAACAAACCTCAATGGGGCAGAATAGGAATGAACTGGGGGAGAAAGGGTAGAAGGAGTTGACAGGATTGACAGGTCCTAGCACAACGCCCCATAGCAAAAGGCAAGCAAACAGCACTAAACTACCTCTCATTTACAAGGAAAAGTTGTCAAAAAACCCAAAACCAACCGACCAACCAACAAAACCCCAACAAGTGGCAAACCCCAGCACGTTCAGAAGCTATTGCAACAATCTCTATGTGTCCCCGCAATGTTGACATTACTTAATTGAAGTTACACTGCAAGGACTAAACAACTGCAGTCTGAGAAATCACTATCCAGCCAGGCAGAAAATATGGAACATGGACTAACTGTTCCTCCTAATTTTTTGCCCTCATAGGCTGACAATAGAACACATAACTCAATCTCTAAAAACCAAGAAGAGGACTACAGGGACCATCTAGTGAAGCCTTGGAACTTTTCTTCCGCATAAAGAAAACTACAAATTACAAAGCATTTTAACAGAGCTGGTAGCTAATATCTGCAGTATTAGCCAGTTTTAAGTCTGAAACCTTAAATCACTTCAAGACTGAAACAACTTAGTCAGTCTCCTCTGTTCTCCTCATACCCCTCTGAAAACTATCCGAGTTTAGTTCAGTTTGAGAAATGTTTACTAATATACATGCATGTTTTATAATGTGCTATTTAATGAACTGCCAAGGCTAAACAGTTGTACTCACAGTACTTAAAGTATTTTTGCTATCCTGGTAATCTCTACTTAAACTACAGTTATATTCCCAGAATAACTCAAAAGCAAGTTACACTAAAATCTCTTAAACTAGTATTTGATAACAACAATTGAATACACAGCAGGGATAGATGCAAAGTTTTCAGTGCATTAAACCTCAGCAGTATATGGAAATACAAGACATTCTTGTAGGGAAAGGCAGGTACCGAGCAGTAGAAGAAGCACAGACACACACAAGACACACAAAGAGTTTAAAGTGTGTGATGCCAGTAACAACTGGGAGTTGTCAGGACTCCATTGCAACAGTGACTGCACAGTTCCACTCATCATGGCCATGAAAAGTGTCACATTTACGACTGGTTGGAAGAACTGCAAATGCGATTTCTGCAACCACTTTATTACTGACAGCAAAATCATCTTTAGACAGAAACTGGATTACTGTGAATTCAAAAGGGTAAAAACCTATTTGTATAAAACACCACAAAAAGGCAAAAAGCCTGATTCATCAGTTAGAGATTCTGTGGGGTTGTTTTCAGTATTGCTATTGTTTCTTTGTTCAATTGCAGGGTTTTGAAACATGTTTCCTTTAATGACTCATTCCATAATAATTCAAGTAAAACATTTGTATTTTTATGCAATTATGAAAAAATAGGGTTGATAAAAGGAATGTCAAAACACTTTCCAAACACACTCATGCACTACCCAAAGAGCATCAATACAGAAATTAAATACAACAGCTAGGCAGAATAAGGGTTAGAAAACAACAAATGCATGAAAATAAGTAAGACTTAAGGTTACTGATGCAGTATTAACAGCTAATCAGAAATAAAGCATCCCATTCTGGCTTCATGAGCAGTTAGTATAATTTAAATTAGAATCACTAGGTTTAAGGAAAAAAAGAAACCAAAGCAATTAGCAGTATTTTAGCAGAAAAATTTAATGATGGATTTTAGTATAATTTCATCATTATTCTAATCACTCATAACACTACCTCGGTAAACAAACCTGTGCCTTTCAGATTAAGACAGGTAAGCCAGACACAGACATAGGAGTTACTGAGTTTACTTCTACCTGAAGGCAGGCCATTGTGTTTGAAGCAGTTTCCAAAGAATGATCAGGCCCTATAACAGTTCTACTGCACACAGAACTATTATGCAAAGGCAGAGAGAAATCCACCAGAATTCCAGACAGTTTTGCATGGTACGTAATTTGGGTACCACCACCACCATCAAAGTGTATTACTTAGGCAAATATTTAAGTCGAATATGAAAGAAAACCAGAAAACTTGAAAGAGCTGTAGGGGATTCTGCTGTGAAGTATTTTTAACTTCTGAGTGAAGACATTCAGTGAAGATTTTATATGCAAAAAACATTTCATGGCTCTAAATGTAATTACTGTATTTCTAAAAATTAACCTGGAAATTAAAGCCCTTCCTGTTAACATGGAGGAAGTCAGATGGTCATCTTTCCATGCCCTAACACTTTCTTTGGCAAAAAAAAGTCAGTGTTCTTCCACCCCCTCTTAAAGTAGTCTGTCCACACCTTTATATATATGCAACAGAAGTACTGGAAGAATCCTAGGGTGAGGCACTGAAGTATGTTATGCAGTGCCAAAAGGAATAAAGACCTGCAGAAGGATGACACAGACATCAACCTCCTTCCTAAGCAGAGGAACATCCACTGTACCTTGGCAAAGCCAAGTTCAATTAAATACCAGTGGTTTTACAAACAAATAATTATTCAGATGCATAAAATATTTTAATTGTCACTATAAAAAAACAGGAATAAGCACTTCATTGTAGCTATTTTCATTATAGGACATATTGTGAAATACCAATGTTTACTTCTCTCTATATATGTAAGTATATATACGTCTATACACACAAAACCCTGCTGATTAGGATTAACACGTATTTTCTAAAACAAATCCCAGTTTGTCACTAGATAAAAATCTTATAAATTCTCTTAGCTTAACACGTGCATCTGAAAGTATGTCCCTCACTTCTCAAGAGTTCTTTAGCACAGCAGCCATAGAAACCAAGCAGAGGCACCGTACCTGAACAGAGTTCTGTGGATTCTCTGCCAGCAGCACAGAATCCCAACCCCTCCAGCCTCGTGCTTCGGGGCGCCCAGGGTGGAACCCAAAGAGGATTTTTATTTGACAAGCATCTGCTAACGGCAGGCCCCGCTCGCACAGAGCACGGGCAGCGCAGAGAGCAGGCACCCAAATGGCTCACGGGGAGCGGGGAATTGGGCTACCTGTGACACATTAAACTTCAAAGGGCAAAACACGTTTTGGACAAGAACTGTAGCTGCCATATTCTTAGAGCTTTTGGGTACCAGAATGTAAATGAATGTCACTGACTTCCCCACAAACTGGGCTCCTTTTTAAAACAGGCTAGTCAACTCTGCTGCGTAATGCGAAAATTAGCTCAGTAAGTATTACTCTGGGGCTTTCCAGGCTGGAAAGCTGAGCCACCGAGATGGCCAGGAGGCAGGCTTTTTGCAACAGGAATAGCCAAAGCTAACGAAAGAAAACGTAAAACTAACAAGTCTACTTAACGCGCCGGGAGTAATCCCAGCGGGAAGAGGAGAGGGCGGGAAGAAAAGGGGAGGAGCGGGCGGGAAGGCCGCAGCGCGGAGCGGAGCCGCTGGAGCGACCTGCGCGCCGCCGCCCGCGCTGAGGGCCGGGGAGACACGCCCCCCTCCCGCACCGCAACACCCCTCCCCCCTCGCCCCGCACGGCCGCCTCCTTCCGCGGCCCCGGACCCACCTCTCCACCCACTCGCGAAGGAAGGCGAGCTCCGGGGTGTGCAGCAGGCCCGGGTTCTGCTTGCACAGCCGGACGAAGGCCCGCAGCTCGCTCAGCTTGCGCGAGTCCATGGCGGCACACCAGCGGCCCAGGCGCGCTCGTTCCCCCGCCCACCCGCCGCGGAACCTTCCAGCCCCCTCCGCCCGCCACAGGCACCGCCCACAACCGCTCTGGTCCCGCCCGCCACCAGTGACCCCGCCCACAAAGCTCCATGAACGCGCCCACAAACTCCGGGCGGCGCCGTGGAACCTTCCAGCCGGCCCCGCCTGTTCCACTCGGAGACCCCGCCCACGCCAGTCATGCCCCTGAGCCTCCGTGGCGTGGCGCGGGGAGACATTCTAGAGGCGGCAGCCGTGCTCTGGGAGCTGCTGCCGCCAGCCCCCGCCGTGGCGCGGGCTCCCCCGGTCAGGCGGCCTGCGGGGCTCCTAAGGCGGCGCCGCTCATTGGCGGCGAGCCGCGCGCGGTGATGGTGTCAGCGCCCGGCGCCGCGGCGCACGGAGGCCCCGCCATGCGCTGTGTGACCCGGCCATGTCGCGCCTCCCGCAGCAGGGGCTTGTCCTGGTGGCCCGGGGCTGGCGCGGCGCCGCAGGTCAGATATCCGTCCTCCCCCCACCCCGACACCGCCCGCAGCTCCGGTAGCGACAGCCGGCTACGGCCGCTTACAGCCCCGCTTTCGCTTCTCGGGTCGCGGGGAGGCGGCTCTCCCGGGACGCAGCGGCAGCCCCGGTCAGGGCTGAATCCTAGGGAGGAACAGGCAGTAAACTTGAATGATAAAGCAACGATTGAAAGCTCCTCGCTGCCTTCAAGGTGTTGCTTTATTTAATGCCCACTGTGTCGTCTCGTTGCGAACTGCCCTGTTTGTCTGCTGTGTATATGGAGAAAAATAGTGCAAACACCAATTTTAAAATAGACTGCACAAAAAGTTGCTATTAATTTCACTGCCCGGATCTCCAATCAAGCATCACATAGTGAACGCTTCATATTATGACTATCAGTTATCACGCATAAACAATCTTCAATCAGAGCCTAATCATACTGGCTCCCAGAGCAAATCCACGGTCTGTGTGTTTTGCTGAAAGCCTTGGAGTCCCAGCTACCTGAAAGGCAGATGTTTTGTTTGTGTTATCCTTGCTTATGCAGGTGAAGGGTTAATAATATTTGTTCTAAGAATGGCAGCATAAATTGGTTTTCTAGTAGGCACGTGTAACAAAGAGCAACCACTTTCTGAAACATCAAATAGATGTTTTCCTTCTGACTACACTCTCCTTCCTACAGGTCTGGATGTTTTGCATTCAAGCACAAGCACTCTTTCAGCTGCAAAAGGCTGTGACTGAGAATTCTAAAGTTTCTTACAGTTCCTTTTTAATTTTAGATTTTGTCTTATGGTGCCCATTCCCTGCTCACAGATGCGTACTTGTAGTTGTCTTTAAAACTCTCCTGCTTTGGCTTTGTGGGTTTGGAAGTGGGATACTGAATATAACTATTCAGTTTGGCTAACGCTGCTGCCAAGGAAGGTCGAAGACTCTTGGGTATCCTCCAGACAAGAAAAGCACATTCCAATATAAACCTGTGTTATTTGATGGTTTCTTTGCAGCATTAATAGTAAAAAACATAACTGTAAAGGCCTTGAAAATTGTGTAATTGTTCTAGATGAGAGAAAATTTTTTAAGACATGGTCAAGAAGAGACAATATACAGATGTGATGCTTGGAGTCCTGTGGTGTTTGAGGGAACCAAGGGAGGGAGAGTACTGAGTGCCTTGTTAACACCAGTTGTATAAATTGGGATGTGCAAACCAACAGAGCTTCCTGGGTTTTGTTGCTGGAATGTCAAGTTTAGCATATATTTGTTTCTTTCTATCTGCTCCATGAATACTTGATTGTCAGTTGAGTAGGGGGCACATTATATCATAAAATATTGTGATGCACAGCAAATGAAGTTACGAAGAGATATTTATGTCATGTAAATGAAGGAATGCTGCTAAGATTCTGTAGTTCTGCAGTTTCCAAACTGGAAAGTTTTGGGTTTGTTTTTTTTTTTTACCTTGATATGGTGCATTTCTTTTCCTCTAGTTTGCAAATCACGTGTTCTCCGAAGATTTTCCATCCAGCCTGCCCAGCAGAGGAAGATTCCAAACCGGTATCTGGGCCAGCCCAGCCCCTTCACACACCCACATCTGCTCAAACCGGGTGAGGTTTGGGCCCTGCATGAGCCAATCATTGATATTTTCTTGTCTCTCTTTTTCTGAGTGTATTGATTTGCTGCATCATAGAGTTGTCTGTGGTGTCAGTTGTTTATGACTACCTTCATTAGCTAGTAATTATATTTAGAGGCTAATTTCTCTGTCTGAGATGAAATTGATTCCAAAAATAGGCTTCACGTGATGGTTTTCATAGCTTCTTTCTTTTTTCTCATGACATACTCAGGGTTGTTGGCTGCTGCAGACCTGTTGTGGCAGTGGCATTTTATGGGCTCATTGTCCTGCAAATAAATATGGTTTTTATTAAGAGGGAGCCTTTTGTGCGAGCTGAACTGTCAGAATGGTTCATATCCCATGTCTTGTGAGTCACAAAACAAAGATGCAGTTCAGCAAAGGTAAATGGGGGAAGACATTGATAGATGGACATCACTTGTCTAAATAATGTGCCCTGTTCAGAGGAGTATTCAATATGAGGAAAAGGAGAAAAAGAAACTTGTGACTGTGAAGTTAGACAGTAGTGATAGAAGCTGAGGTTGTGCATTTTTTTGAGATTCATGAAAATGAGCATGTAGGCATGAGATGACCACAATTACATATAAAAAAGAACTAAACAAAAAAAAATTGCAGCAAAAATGTGTTCAAGAATATGTCCTGGAAAACATTTTGTGTTCTTTCATAGGTGGGTATAAAGGGAGAATAGATGAATGTGTGTGTGTGTGTGTGTGTGTGTATATATACACACACACACTTCTATATTTAATTGTAGAATAATTCATGTCAAAAGGAACCTCACACAGTTAACAGGTTCCCCCTGTGCTCAAAACTGGGCTAACTTCAGCATTAAATCAGGTTGCTTAGGGCACTCATTGACAGCTCACAATAAAGGAGGCTGACTCCTTAAAGTGCAGCCAAAGCACAGGAAGTGCATTCTAGCTGTCCAAAGTATTTTTCCATTCAATAAAGTAGAGGTAGTTTCCTTAAAATAATATGGCATTGTTTTATTGCTATTATTGTTTTAAAAAGCAAATGCCTTTAATGCAAAGAGATTTTCCAGGCCTTGCAGTTGGAAGACCCCACTACAGCTTCTGAAATTCACTGGACTGTGGCAGTTAAAAAGCTGACTGGAATGCATTGGAACATAAGAAATTTGCAGTATAGCATTGCATAATTGTGAGGCCAGGTTGCATTAAAACAATTTCTGTGTTCTCTGCCATTTCTACATTTACAGAGCAAAATAAATGTGGTGGGTGTTTTGGGTTTGTTTGGTTTTACATCTAATAGGTATTGAGGATATAATCGAAAAGGTGTAAAAATTAATGCAAATAGAACTTCCCCCTCTCACTGCACTCATGCAAGAATCCACTTGCAGTACAAGTCAAATGTCAATTTTTGTTCTAGAGTTGTCACTGTGTAATACATGAAAGAGGAAGAAAGATTATGAAAGTGGAAAGTTAACTTTAAATGGTATCAAAATTCAGTCTATGTTAAAGTAGAGCATTAGCCAAAATACTGATTAAGGCTCTTATATTAATTTAGATCATAATTAGGGAGTCTCACAATTTTAAAAATACATACTTCAGCTGTTGCTTGTTGTCCTTTGAACTTCAGTCCTGTTTTGATGAGTATCTTGATTGCTGTACTTCATGTCTTCATCTGAGAGATCATTTGCCTAGTTAGTGTTATTAGAAATGCTGTATTTAACTTTAGAAAAATATGAATTGTTAAATATTGAGAAAAGCTACATATGCCCTGGAGAAGATCCCTGCCCTTAACAGGAGTCTGATGGCAGCCTGCAGTCTGTGGTTTGTTTCTGCCTGGAATCTTGTGACTGATTAGACTCTCCAACCTCTGTGCTTCTGCCTGATCTCACAGAATCTCTGACACTCAATCCGCCCCTTGTGGTTTAGAAATAGTCACTTTATGAGTTGACTTAGTGTGTATTTGAACAAACATTCTAGCTTTATCTGAGGAAATTAATGCTCAACCTCAGGAGGTAAACTTCTGTTCAATGTCCATGCTGTAAAACCCATCAGTTTTTAGCGGTCAAAGTTCAGTTTGCCTTGCCCCTTCCCCCTTTTTTTTAACATGTTCTCTGCAAACATTTAGATGTTTGTCTAAATCTACCAGGTTTTGTGATTTCTACTTTGCACAGAAATATGTAACACATCATCCAATTGATTAAAACCAATGTCTGTCTTTGCATGATGGAGAAGCAGCCTGAATGAGGATGTGCTGTAGGGATGGCAGCTGAAGAGGAGCAAGGGAAAGGCTTGTGAGGGATTTCAAAGAAGCCATGCACGTGTAAGGCATCAGAGAACAGGCAGGAATCAGGCATGTGACAAGTAACATACCCTTAGTGCCTTGAATTTCTCCCATCTGATTTGTTTTGTATTCACAGGAGAAGTAACCCCAGGATTGTCACAGGTGGAATATGCTCTTCGCCGACACAGGCTGATGGTGTCGATACAGAAGGAAGCCCAAGGCTGGGATGGTTTGGACCACACAGTGATTCTGCTGTCCAACCCCACGTACTACATGAGCAATGACATCCCTTATATTTTCCACCAGGACACTAATTTCCTGTACCTCTGTGGGTTTCAGGAGCCTGACAGCATCCTGGTGCTGCAGAGCATTCCTGGCAAAGCACTGCCATCTCACAAATCCATACTTTTTGTGCCCCGGAGAGATCCAAATCGAGAGCTGTGGGATGGACCCAGATCAGGCCCAGATGGGGCAATTGCTCTCACAGGAGTAGATGAAGCTCACACCATTGAGGAGTTCAGGCACTTGGTGGCCAAGCTGAAAGGTAACAAAAAATAGAGAGGGAATGAGATGAGATGTGGTCTGCAGTCTGAATGGTACAGTTTTGGGAGGTGGTCTGTGACACCACTTTGCGATGAAAATGAACTTGGGAGGGGCAGCGAGTATGGCTGTGGCAAAGGCAGTTGGAAGTTCTTGTTAGCTCTTTGAGAGACACCAATGGATGTGTAGTTTTGAAAATTTCTGACTTTCTTGTGTATCCATGTGAATGCCAGTCTGCATATCTGTGAAATATTAAGGAACAGGATAAGCAAGATCGTGTACCTGTTTTAGTCATATCTGTTTGGTGACAGAACCAGAACCAGATGACAAATAGGAAACTTGAAGGCTTTTTATTCATAGTAGACTTGGAAAATGATCCACACAGGGAGTTTGTTAGTCCACTCACATTTAGCTAGATGATGACTTGCCCCTGGAATACAAATATTGCTGTCCTTTAGAAATATTCTTCTGCATCTTACATCACCATGAAGCCTCAATACTTATAATCCAGTGGGAACTTAAATGCCTTATAAAATTAAGCTGAAGAAGGCTCATGACAATATAATAATGGCAAGTGGGACTTTGGAGGAGTCACACAACTAGAGGGAGAGAATTCTGGAGTATTAAATACCACCTTGGAATCAATTACATTGTTTCAAAAAAGGATGTCTTGAAAATGGGTAAGTCACAGGACAAAGGATGATCAAAGCATGAAATGTATGTGAGATAACATGCTGAACAAACCTACTCAGCTTGAAAAAGAGAAAACAAAGCAAGGTATGAGATATGTATAGTTGGGGAAAGCACAGAGGATGACTATGATTGTTGCTGGGTTTCCTAATTTAAAAACAAAGGGAACACTGAATTAAATTATCACATGCCAGGGTTTGGTGCCTCTTAAGTTGTAGATTGTTCATGGAAGTTTGGAATCAAAATTAAAATGGAGTCAGAAGTCTGTGATTCTGTGGGGGAGAGGTCCATGAAAAGCAGTAAATCAGCTAAGGGCAATACTCTTTAATGAATGCTCAGTTTCTTGGACAATTTTTGTAAGCACCTGCTAGTGGTTACTGTCACCAAAGAAGGAGGGCCTGGGTGGACATCAGCAGTGCCTTTTCTACTCATGTATATTAAAAATGTTCCCGTGAGGAGAATGTTGCTGTTAACTGATGTTCAGAATTAATTTCTAGTGTGACTAAATATGTTTGTTCTCAGTAAGCTCATCTTCTCTGAAAGCTGAAATAAGCATTCCCTCAAAGAAATAAGCATTGTTTCCCCAAGCATACTCAGGTATTGTTGATAATGATCTTGATTCCATGCAAAAAGGTAAATTGCTTTCCATCCTCAGTGAGGACAGGCAGAATGGGAGAATTATTCAGAAGGTGTGCTGTGATGTGATGGCTGCTTAGCTTACACAAGTGTAACTTTGACACGTGAACTCTGAATGGATCTGAGCCAGATGCATGTATTCAGTGCATTACTTGCTCAGAAGTGGGAATTTGTCAAATCTATATGCTATGAATTGGTAATCTTCCAAATTTAGAGGAGATTGCTGGTATTTCTGACAGTGAAAGTGTCTGTCAATGTAGATTTAGAGAAAATTATTTTTCTCAAATACAGCAAGAGATCTCGTTTAGGAGGAGTGAGTTGGTTTAGTATGGGGAGGATGTTTCTGCATTTATTTTAGTTTGTGTCGACTTTTGTATTCCAGGTGAGTCAAACATGGTTTGGTATGACTTGAGAAAACCCGTACATGCAGAGCTGCACTCGGACTACATGCAGCCCCTGGCTGAGGTAAAAGCTCGGAGCAAAAACCGCATCCAGGGCGTTCGACATCTCGTGCAAAACCTTCGGCTGATCAAATCGCCTGCCGAGATTGAGAGGATGAAGATAGCTGGCCGGGTGACAGCAGAGGTAATGGGGCTGTGTGCTCTCCTGATGAACCAGAGCATTCCCTTGGTGAGGGGACACGAGTTGGAAGGAGAGCTTTGGTCTAATCTGTTACTGAACTGCTCTGTCAGCCATTGGCTGGGCTTGCTCCCTCCACAGGGCAAGGACAAGGAAGACTGCTTGGACTACCATATTCTCTCAATTAGCATAACTCCAGTGAAGAAAAGACAGCAGCTGTTAGACTGTCTAAAAGCAAAGGCTAGCCTTTTCACTGTCTTCCCAGCTTCCTCTCTGCTTTCCAAAATAATTATCTTTCCCATCTATTCTGTTTATTTTGAGGAAATAGGATTTTTATGAAGATGTGTCTATGTATGTGTCTGCATTCTCACTTCACCCTCAATTACTTTTTGAACTCATTGACCACTTTTAAACAAATCTGAGAGATATCTCAAATGCAGTTATATTTTTGTAAATATTATTAAAATAGATAGCCAAGTAGAAAAGAGAGGCACAGGTTGTCCTTCTCTGAAGGAAAAGCTGCATAAGGCAATCCTATTATACCTGAGGGAATCTATAGGTGAGACTGCTTCTAGAATGCCAAACCATGGGATCAGCCTCAATCATCTAATCCATTTTTATTTTTTTTTCCAAAAATTAGAGTCAGTTGTCCCCTAAATACAGTTTCATAGGGTGTAGATCTTAACTATTTCTAGTCTTGACAGCACTTTCACCAAAGAGGTTGGTGAAACTCTCTGGTTCTGGGCCAGCTGATTTTGGGCCTTCCTCAAGAGACAGGTGGAAAAGAACCAGTTCAGGCTCCTTTGCTGACTGAAAGTCCCTTCTTTTTCATAGGCTTTCACAGAGACGATGTTTGCCAGCAAATCCCCTGTAGATGAAGCCTTTCTGTATGCAAAGGTGAGTACTTTGTAGCTAGAAGTGAGATCAAAGGGCTGGATGTTGGTTACCCATCCAGGAAAACAGAAATGTCAGATCTCTTTATCATGTGTCTCCCACTGTAGCACATTTATTCACCCAACTCCTGTGGTTCCCTGGACATGCAGAAGAGTCAGTGTGAGGAATTCTTCGGCTGTATTTCCTGTACCCTTATTTAAGGAGTGTAGCATTTGTCTAAGTTTCTCTCTGTTGATGTCTTTTTGTACTATATTGAAATGCAAAACCTGCTAAACAATTGGAGTTAAAGTTATTGCCTTACTCTATAATACAGGTCTGTTGTACAAAATTTAATTAGTTATAACACCTGTTTGTAAAGCCTGCTTCTCTTGCCTCTAGCCTCTTACTATATCAGATTACCACAGCCATCTTGAAGCAGTTTAGATGCCTCTCACTTAGAAAATGAGGACTAATTGGCCTGCACATTTGGTAAGGAACTTTGTAAGGAATTGCAGTGAGATACCTGTTGGAGAAACATCAGCTGGATTAGACCCTCTGTTACGACGTGGATGGGCCTGTGCTGAGTTGAAAAAACTACTTTAGTTAAAGTGTATTTTGCAGATCAGTTTTTCAGTCCAGACCAGAATTGTAAAACCTTTCCTCCATGTAGGCATCCTGGAGTGTTCTCTCCCATGTGATTTTGGTAACCATAGAAAAGACATGCTACTAATCTGTTGAGGGTCTTTATAGGTGCAAATTTGTTCATTTCCGAGCTTTCATCAGCTTCATCATTCAAGAAAGGTTAAGATCTTAGGCTTATGGTGCTTTTCTTTTCTATCTCTCAGACACCAAGGTAATGCATGCTTTCAAACCTTCTTAGTTCAACAGTCATGAAAAATAGATACTGCTGTAAATATGCTGATACTTTGCAATTTTAGAAGACAGAAACAAACCATGACTGTTGTCATGCTGACATATAGAATCTTTGAAAATTTGCAAAGTCATATGGCAAATAAGTGCATTACTTTATATAAAAACAAATCCTCACCTGCATATATGACAATGTAGTGAATGTTTGAGACAGTATTGAACAGCTTGTAGCAGAAAGAGCTTCCTGGAGACCTGATAAAGGCTTGAAAACTCTTGAAAAAGTGGATGGTTCAGTATTCTTTTTTCTCCAGAGTTCTTGAAAAATATTTGACTGCTTTTATTTAGCCAACTCACTTTCCAGTTTCACTTTGTATCGTACAAATTAAGAAAACAGTTGTATGACAAGAATTATTATGGTTCCAGGGCAGATAATCACCTGAATCAGTGCTAATGGTTTCCTCTTCTCTGTGTTGTTACTCCAGTTCGAATTCGAGTGCCGAGCTCGTGGTGCTGACATCTTGGCATACCCCCCTGTTGTTGCTGGTGGCAACAGATCAAACACTTTGCACTATGTGAAGAATAATCAGCTTATCAAGGTAACCCTTGTGCTGTCCAGTAACTTGAAATGCAGTTCTGTGACACAAATATACTTTCCCTAGCTGCTGCTTGTTTTGACTGAACAGAACAAAGCACTTATGAATACCTATTTTTTAAGTGAACCTGCTCTGGGTCATTTTACTGTCAATTGTTGCGATGGCAGATTAAACTTGTCTTTCTTTCCTCTTAGTTTTTGCTGCAGTTTTTTCTGAACAGTGCAAGGACTTGCAAGCAAGGTTGCACATAATTTAGTGAACATGTCTGCTCTCACAGCAGTTTGCAGTGCTGGGGGCCTCACAAAAAAGGGGAGCCACTATTGCAGGCAGAGCAAAGGCACCGGGGGGATCTTCTGCTGTCACTTGCATTCCTTGGCCTTGCTTTGCAATATAAGGGCAAAGTGCATTCCTCTGGTGTAGCTGAAAAGCCTTTTGGTTCCATGTAGCCCAGCCAAGCAGGGAAGGGGAACAAGCAGGGAACAGTTCAGCATTAAGTGTCAAGAGGTGGAAGGGTAATGTGTTTTGTCTTATTTTGAAGATTCTCATTGAATTGAACCCACTCTAGCTTTCCTGACATTAAGTCTTTAGACTCAAGTAAGTATTTTCAGGGGCACTATTCCCTCACTGCTCTGCTCACTGTTTACTTTTCAAAGGAGCATATTTTTCCCCTCTCTTAATGCAGAATGAAACTTTCCCACTAGCATTGTCTTTCCTTGAAGCTGGCACGCTAGCAGACCTTGAAATGATCTGCAGAGACAAATGTACAAAAGATATGACAAGCTGCTTTTGGCAGGAAGAAGCCTCCTTTGTTGTTCTGTCATCCGAGGTCAGGCGTGCTGCAGTAACTCCAGTTTCTTCTTTTAAAGTTGTTCATTTAAATGATTGTCACTTGTTTTTTTCCAAAACTATTAAGTAGGAGGTTAAACTCATAAACTTGACTCTTCTTTTGTGTGCTGCTTCCTACAGATCTTGTTTCCAAATAGGCTAACAAAGTGTCTAATTTGAGAGGTATCTGAATGTTTCATTCAGTCTTTTACTTAGAGAGCTCTGCTTTAAAGAAAGAGGCTAAGCACAGCATAAGGCATTTACTGGACAATCAAACCACAGGCTGAATTCCCTTAGTCAGTAAATTGTTACTTAGCTTGTTTAATTACTTGGAAGATGACAGATGCTGTAATTTCAGATTTGCCTTAGAGTTCAACCAGCTATTCTGAAAAAGTTTAAAAGTACAATTTAAATAGATAGTTAATGGTCTGTCTATTCAGTGGGATAGTGAGACCTGCTCACAGCTGATTTATCTGCTGTGTGTCTGTTTGTGTCACTTAACTGTACACGATGATAGCAGCTAGCACTGGAAGTAGCACTAGCAGTGAGATTCTGCTGCTTAATTCTTTCCCTTAACATGCTGCAATTACGCCTTGTCATTCCACATCATATCTGCTGACACAGATCGTGGATCTGTAAAATGAATCTCTACATTTAGGATAAATCTATAGAGAATTTAATCCAAGCTTTTTGAACATCCTACTGCTCTATTTGTCTTTAGCCCATTCAAGGAGGAAAAGCAAGGCAGTGGTTTTATTCCTGGCCCTTTGTCTTTCTTCTGTGTGAGTTTTTGGGATATGTGTAAGTCATTCATATGGAACAGTTTTACTGAAGTGAATTGGATATTCACATCTCCAAAAAATTTTTTCTTCATCACCAGATAGATCCAGAAAGATAGGCTAAAACAATCAAGAAAGTCCTGTGCATTTACACCAGTGATACACTGTCATATTTTGTGATGCAAAGAGATTTTTCTGGGTTCTCTTATCCTATGACAAGGATAAATTTGTAGCTGTTAGTGATCCTGTGGGGAGTTCAGAAGTCCTATGCTTTTGTTGCATACCCCCTCTATCTCAGTCACTATAGCTGAGAACTTCTAGTGAAAGGAGTCACAGGCATAATTTGCTGGAGGAAGTGATCCAGGTGTGGATAGGACTCGTCTCAGAGAGCAGAATAGTTCAAGGCAAATGCCTTTTTCTTCATCTTAAAAGTTCAGACAGTAGATAAGCATAACAGTCAGAGACTACCTTGCAAAGAGCCAGTCCAACTGGAATAGCCTATTCATAAACAGTTATACCTGGGTTGTTACTCTACAAAAGGAATTCACATTTCTGCAGCTGTGTTGTGAAAACAGAAGCATAACCTCCTTTCCTGCTTTCAGACAGAAAAGTCAATTAATAGCTGAACTGACACACAGAGCATTCTTTCCTGTTATTCTCCAGGATGGAGAACTGGTCTTGCTAGATGGCGGATGTGAATTTTCCTGCTATGTGAGTGACATCACACGTACCTGGCCTGTCAATGGAAGGTATGCTGCATCAAGTTTTTTTGAAGAATTTTGATAAGTTCTTAAATAATTGATGGATTGAGTGTGTGTTTAATCACAGTTTTACCTTGTCCCATTCTGTGGTGCTTCAGAGTAATCAAATTATATCAAGTAATCGTTCAGCTGTATTCCCTACTGCCTCATTAATTACTGCATGAATATGTGTGATTATTGCTATTTTCAGCTATTCCAGCTTGCTTAAATTGCAAAGAAGGCTTTTGTACATTCAGCTGTGGCTGACTCTGGTTGTGTGTAAGAAAACATGAGTTTCAGCTGATGTCTACATAGCTCTGCCAAGTTGTGAATTTGCTGGTGTGGCCTTTCATGCAGGGAGACAGTTGCTTTGGTTTCTGGTTTTCCCCTGCTCCATCCTTGAACTGAACCTGTCCCCAGAATAGGTTCTGGGGACAGAACTTCTTTTCTCTTGGAAACAGAGATTTAGTGAGATATTCATTTACTCAATGTCCTTCAGGTTCACCAAACCCCAAGCAGAACTGTATCAAGCTGTCCTGGATATCCAGAAGTCGTGCTTGAGCCTCTGCTCCCCTGGCATGAGTCTGGAAAATATCTACAGCCTCATGCTGAGCCTTATTGGACAGAAACTGAAAGACTTGGGTGTCCTGGAGAGCAGCATTGCTGACAGCCATTTCTTCAAGGTACTTCAAGTTTTTTTACTCGAGTTTACCCCTGTTTACTCTAGTTTACTCCTATTAATCCTGATTAGTTTATCATAACTTGGGTTATTTTAGGGCTTTAATTTGGGTCAGGAATGTAGTTTCAGGGTGTCTCCTCTAGTTTGCTACATGGTGCTTTAATTCATGTTGTAGCCTGGTTTCAGCACAGGAATGAATTTCTTGGAGACAGGGCTAAACTCCAAGATGTGATTCCACCATTTGGTGCACAATTTGGTCTGTAGTAATCCCCAGTCTTACATGCACATAGTGTGAATATTTGTTTCTTGGCTCTTGCTGTTTCACTCTGCAGATCCATACCCATTGCTCTGCACTACTTGCCAACACAGAAGCAGCTTTAGAGCACAGTCTCAAGGGAACTGAAAGGCACATGGGCACTAACACAAGATTCTGGGTCCAGGGTTGACTGCCGGCAGTTATTCGTACATTTGTGGTTTGTTTAACATTGCATAAATCTGCAGTGCCACCAAAAGGTGCAGCCTATTCTGAGTCATTCCACCTGCTGCCTTTTCTGCACCATTTTGTGTCAGTACTGTGGTTCACTGAGCTACCTGGTGAACAAGACTGGGAAACTGGTCTGCCTTAGAGCTGAACCTGCAGGTAAATAGGATTGGTTTGCAGTCAGAGAAGTTTATCCCGTCACTCTCACTGCAGAGCTGTATGATTGCTGATGCCAATACCGCCAAGATGGCGGAACTAGGCACTACTGCTTTTGGCAGCCGGACAGGTTCCTGCCGGATTTGGTTGTGTGCGGTGCCGGTGCCCATGGCTGCCGCCGGCGAACGGAGGGTGTCGTGCCGGATTCTTCCGGCAGGTGGAAGCACAGCCAGACGGGAGCAGCGCCTGCACCTCAGTCCCCTGCGAATGAGGAGCGTGGAGCAGGGAGGAGTTCTCATTGATTCCTGCTTTGGAGGGAGGGAGGCAGGCTAGGATGGTGCGAGGGGAGGCGGTGTCCGTGCCTTGTAGAGGTGGATTAAAATCATGCTGTAGCTACTGAATGAAATTGGCACAGCATTCACTCTGCTGGGTGTAGGAGACCGCTTTCACAGTCCAGAGCAGCTGTATGAGCTGCTGTCAGTTGTGAGGGTCTGCTGATGGAAGCTGTGCAGGGCTTGGATGTTTAAGGGATGGAAAGGGTTGGGGCAGTAAAGCTCAGCAATTTACAAATTGACATCTTGCCTGATGTGCTGAGATGGTGATGGGTTTGAGCTATTCTTTTCAGTGCAGGGGAAAGGCAATCTGCCATGTGCTCATAATAGGCACCTGGTACTGGCGGGTTTTAAGGGCCATCAAGTTCTAGTAAATGGAAGGCAGGACCTGGTGACCTAGGCATGGCAATAAGCATATAACTATTGTGTCTCTTTTCCATATCTTTTGTATTGGAGCAAAGTTGGGCTGTGTTTAACTGCCTCTGTGACACTTACTCTGTCTTCTCTTAGGCTGTTCGAAAGTACTGCCCTCATCATGTGGGCCATTACTTGGGCATGGATGTTCACGATACCCCAGATATATCCCGGTCGCTCCCGTTCCAGCCAGGCATGGTGATAACCATTGAACCAGGTAAAAGCAGTCAATGGTGAACAAGAACATGCAACACTGAGGGTAACAGTATTGCTTTTCAGTAATTAGCTGGTCCTGCAGACCAAAGCATTCATATCCTTTCTGGTGAAGCTGGAAACTATAACAGTATTGGAGAGCCTTAAGTTATTCCCCTCCCAAAGTCATTACAGTATTGGAAAACCCTATTTCTTTTCCAAACATAGCCAAGGTAACACATAGTGGGAGTAAACTCAGGAAGCAGAGTAGTGTAGAGCTCAGGCTGTGCAGCATAGGTGAACTGTAGTGCAGAAATCAGAGTTGATTCACTTGTGCTGCATTTTGTGTTCCTGCCACTGAACTTCTACCAGTCACTGGTAGTGTCTCAAGGATTGCAGTCTGCAATTACAGGGATTCACAACTTCACTTTGCAAATTAGGCATACTGTGAGGAATCTTTCTTTCTCCTTGTCACTAGATTTGGAGCTGTCAGTTGGAAACTTATATTTAATGCTTGCCTCTTCTCTCTCTATTCAGAACAAAGTCATCATTGTGAATATAACACTGAGAGCAAGAAGTGTGAAAAGGCCAGGTGTAACTATGGAAGTTATTAATGTGCTGGTATCTGTAGGCACAGAGGGATACTTTCCTTTCTTTTCCCATCAACAGCCATGAGTGAGAGGAAAGAGAGTAACCTGCCATATTAGAAATTCTCAGGATCAAACACATTATGTTGCTGAAAGTCCAACCCCGCTCTCCTGGTGGTGTAGTAAGGGTGTTCTGGAGAGTGTTATGTGTTCTAATGGCCTTTTTTCCTTCAGGCATCTATATCCCTGAGGATGATGCGAGTGCTCCGGAGAGGTTTCGTGGCATTGGTGTGCGCATTGAGGATGATGTTTTGATAACAGAGGATGCACCTCTTGTCTTGTCTGCTGACTGTCCCAAGGATATCTACCACATCGAGCAGATCTGTGGCCACAGCTCATGATGCCCCTTCTCTGCCTCTTTCATCCTCCTTGGGACACACAGCCCTGCAGGGATGCAGATCCCTTAGCTGGCTGTAGTTGTCGAGTGGTGGAAGGCATGGACAGTTGATGGCTGTTTCCAAGACTGGGACTGGGCAGTGGAATGCAAAAGGCTGGAGTACTGAGGGATGAGAAAACAAAGCAACCTTTTCTGTGTGCAATTTTCTTCTGATTTGTGCTGATGTTGAACTGTTGTACAATGTGGGAGTGGATTCATCCCTCTGCTGTGTAGGTCCATGTGTTCTGGAGCCCTTGGGAGGGGTTGAATTTTGTCAGTGCCACCAGATGCATAGATACAACAGCTGAGGTCAAGGCTCTCTTTTTTCCCCCTTAGCAGCAGTTTTTAAAAATGATGCTGGTTGGGGATAAGAAAGTGTTAGATTGAATTTTATATAACCATGTAAGGAGAGAGTCAGGAAGATGGGCTTGCTGATGAGGTGGTTGTATCTGAAGCCAATGGAGAATTCTTTTAGCATTTTAAGGATAAGGATATGTTTAGGCCTTGTTCCAGCATATGCAAAACAGGCCTGCAGCAGGGAAAAACACCTTGTCTTTCAGCTTATTGGAGTGTTTGGTAATTTCAATAAGTACAAATAGGGCTCAGAACTTTAGGCATACCTATTCTTACTGTCTTCCACATTCCCTTCCTTTTGTCCCAAAGGTCCATTCCTTTTTCCTGCTCTAAGTCCCTCTCTACCCTAGGAAGAAGGGCTATGTACATTATGCTGGACTCCACTGGTGAGCTGTTGGTTGTTGCCCAGATGTAAGGTGTCCAGTTCCGGGACAGTCACAGCACCTTTCTGGCTTATGCTTGCTGTGTGCTGTAAGTGCCAGCAACTTGAGCAGTGTGGTTTTGAGGAGTCTGCCCTATGGCGAGTATCAAGTCTTTACATGGCTTTTATATGGAATTGGAATTAAAAGTAATTCTTTTCTGAACTCTGAGGGCATGATAAGAGCTGACTTTTACATTTTTCCAACTGCTTTGATAATATTTTTGAAGCAGCTGCAAATGTTACTGGGGCTCAGCTGGATGAGGAGTAAAGACAAAGGTTTTCTACCCTGAACATTGGCTTACCATCCAGGCCATATTATGCCATAGTAAATACACCTACTAGAGGCAAGCACAGCATCTGTGCATTTACTGAAAATATTTAAACAATTAGCTATTTAACATGTCTGAAAAATGCCTCACATCAGAGCATCTCCTGTTATTTACACTCACTGTTGCATCACCTTACATCTTTTCTTATGGTAGCTTTCAGCACTCTTCATCTGTTACTCTAAATTTTCTTTCTCTCCTCTTCCTAGAGTGTCTATTTTTGAGCCACTATGTCACTGCTTCCTAATCCATTTTACTTTCTTATCAACGTCACTGCCTCTTCCTTGGTTTGGCCTAATTCCCCGCAGTGAATGTAGCCAGAACCATGTGGGGAAGGTGGTCAGGGTTCTGGAGTTTGACTCTGGCTCTGTTGCTGTGTAATCTCTAGCAAAATCTGCACTTTTTTTTTCTCCCTTCCCCCTCCCCTTTTTGTCTTTTCTGTTTTACTTAGTGCTTACCAAGTGTACAGTGTCCTGCATCTTGTTACATTTAACATGAGCTGAGTGCATGCACTGGGGTATGAATTTTAGCACCTGAAAGGCAGCCAAGGCATGCCATAATTTTATTTTCTAAACATGACAAAAATAAGTGCTTTTACAAGGTTTAGTGTATCAAGTTTCATCTGTTTAAGGGAATCTGCTAATCTCTGATGGCAGTGCTTGTTAAATACTCCTGTATTGCAGTGATAGCAATTCTAAAATGTTAGAAGGGAGGCTTCCTAAATATGAACGCAGACCAGATGAATACTTTTGATGTTGTTCTGATCTGTAATACATTTGTTCCAATTACACCTGTTAGAGCCATATCAACTGGGCCAAATCTTGGGGATTTTGGAACTATGTAAGCAGCTTAAAAATAACATTAATCTGAGAGATATGTCTGTGTGCTGATAACACTTCTGCCCATGCATCTAACAGAGTTAATAATGGTACTTACTGTAAATAAGCCTTTAAAATGCATATATGGAAAATAATTTTTAAAATAAAACAGTTTGTAAAAAGTATTTCTTAGGCCATCAAATTGCATGCTGTTAAATAGATATATGCATCTCCAAAAACAGCATTTTTTTTCAGGGACATTTGTAAATTGTGTGTGATCAGTCTTGGACTTGAAATAACATTGTCAAGTGTAGACACATGCTAATTCCTACTCCTCTCAGGAAAATCCTGCAACTTGTAAACACCAATAGATCTTAGGAATGCTGCAGATGAATGTTTCTGTTAGTAAAGAAGTGACTCTGTGACTCTGCTGAGTGGAAAGAAATGGATCTGCTAGGCCTCCTGACTGTCTGATTTAGGCTATGCATATTCTGTAATTCTTCCACTGTGTTCAGCCATTTTTTCAGCATAAACTGCTGCTGGTTTGAATCTGTTTCATGTAAAGGGTGCATTTTGCAGAAGGTATTAAATCTGCATACTATGAACCTAAATTTTTGAAGGCTTTTTCTCACTTGTTGCAGAGATGAATAATCTGTGTTTTACGCACATGCTGCGGTGTCGCTTGCAAACAACCAAATCCTTGAACATTTTACAGGACCTTCATCAAAAAACCCTAAAGAGCTTGGTTCTCTAGCTGCTGGCATGGCACATACCTGTGGTGTATCTCCCCTGTCGCTGATCCCTTCCTGCCAGACTGCTTCTGCCACCGGAGAGGTTCCTCACTCCAGCCACTTGGGTGCAGGAGCGGCGCTCAGTGGTAGCATAAGGCGACAGCTGCTTGATGAGGGCGGTGGTGGGATCATGGGGAGTGAAAGAGAAATTGAACTATACACGAATTCATGTGGGGATAGATTCTATTTCATGTGGCACAGGTCTTAAGGACATCAGAGTATGAGAGAAAACGAGAGCCAGCCATCCCTATGGAGAAGCTGCTTTGCTACCAGAGGAACCCTGAGAGGCATTTGGCTTTCCCACTTCATTTTCTACCAGGGGACTGCTTTGCCTTGCAGAGAACTGGTAAAGTCCTGTTGTTAAATACAGTCTGAACAGAGGTACCAATTTGCAGATTTGCTTCTGTCATCGAAGTGGAACAAAATTTGACATTTAACACAATTTGGCATTCTACCTCTATGTGGACAGTATGTCTTTCCTAAAATTGAGTTCATTATTTTGCGAAGGAACACGGTGTAGGAAGTAGCAAACTGAGGTAGCATAGTAAAGAGAATGGAGATGGAGAGTTTTGGGACTGTACAATGCAATAAAAGAAAAATCAGGAGAAGGTTGTGGTTTGGAGCTGCAGGGATGTGTGCCAGGGGGATGGGAGAGCAAGGAGAGAACAACGGGGCATAAACTGGCCATTGAGTATGTTGTCAGAATGGTGCAATAGCTCCAGAAAACTGGTTATGCTGTTTCATAACCCTGATTGATTTGGCCTACTCAGGAGGGAGGAACAAAAGAGTCAGATTGTATTGATGAACTAAGTCTTTAACAGTTAGTTAAATTATTTCTTTTAAAAATCAATTGCATTATCATATGAGGAAGTTTTATGCAGTTTCAGGTTATTGATTATGTGTCATATTTCAAATAATGCGAAGGGAAAAAAGTATGTTTCTAGGCAAAATCTTCATTATGATGGAGGGAGTAAGGCTGAGGTTACA
Source organism: Thryothorus ludovicianus (assembly GCA_013397245.1). Taxonomy (NCBI): domain Eukaryota; kingdom Metazoa; phylum Chordata; class Aves; order Passeriformes; family Certhiidae; genus Thryothorus; species Thryothorus ludovicianus. Next base: position 713,551 of record VZTB01010704.1, read on the forward strand.
TGTTCTTATGCTACCCAAATAACTGCTGTAGAAATTGAGTAATTACTCCCAGGAGAATTACCATAAGGTGAAAAGAATTAGGGTTAAACTTAGAAAAAAAATCTATATGAGATAAATGACAAAAATGTTTTAATTGTGATATTTAAAACTTTATGTAATTGGATAGCAAAACTCTGCACTGACATAAATTGATGTCAGGTTTTAAATTTCTTTTAAACTAAGTTGTCCAGAAGCCTGTACAAGCATCTCTTTATTAGTATGCAGATATAAAGTGCATTTAAGTTTATAATTCTGACATCATATCTCTTAAATATGCTCCCTACATGTGTGCCCAGCCTCCACTTAATTAAAAATCATCCTTTGGACACTGTCACACTGCTGGCTTTAGGAGTGGGTCTATAAAATTGACTGTATTTAAAAGATATAATAATAAATTACATTTTAAAGCAGTATTTATAATTGAAATGGGCAGTGAGGCACCATGGGCTCAATGACACTCAATTTCAGCTCCTTTCTCCTTCTCAGCTTCTTTCTCTCTTTTGCTGCCTTAACTGCCTGGCAGCTCTGAGCCTTCTTCCCTAGCAGCAAGTGGAGCAGTCTGTCTTCCTGGGACAGTTTATTCCTCAGCCTACCTAGTTGTTTCTCTGAAGCACCACCCAATATGTGGCTAACCAAAACCAGGCTTTTCAGATGACGGGCAGAAAGGAACAAGGAAGAATTTCCAGCTCCTCCGTGTGTGTTACCTTCACTTGCTGACTCACACCACGTATGCCTTTTTAACAACCATGACAGAGTTATCCATTAACAATGGCAAAGGGAAAAAAAAATCCTGTCTGGGTAAGGCTGACAATGAGATTTTTGAACAAAGTTAAATTAACAAGCAAGCTGGTTGTAGACCCAGAAGTGAGTGCTTCAATATGTTCCCTCCACAGAGATGCTGGGGAAACAAAAAGCAATGCAAGAGCAACGTGTAGTGTTCATTTGGGAGCTTTTTGCAGATGTTGGTCTCAGACATGCTGTGTTGGGGCAGAACTGACAGTCGTTAAAGCTCTGTATTGGGTTTTTTCCTTCCAAGACCATAAAGAGCTTTTTAAAGGAATCTCAGTTTTTCATAATTCAGGCAGAAATATCATGGCAGCACAGGCTGAGAACTCTCAGCCTGTGGTTCAACTAGGAGTTGTTGGCATTCCAGTGAAAACTTTTAGAAATGCAGTTCTTTCCAGGGAAGTAACTCACTGCATTTTTATTTTTTTTTGTGAGTAAACCAGGCCAATATGAACAGTATTTTGTGAGAGGGAAAGAGGTTCAGCTTCTTTTATTCCCAGCAGAGCAAGGCTTCTGCCTCTGTGTGCATTTGGGATATTAATGCAAAATGGGATTGGCCACTGATCCAAATTGAGATTACATGATCTGACTCTTGTACCAGGAAATAGTTAGCAGATATCAGGTAATCTCCTACCATGTGAATATTTTACTCAGGTAGTGCTTTAAGTTTGGGGATAGTATACTTTGCTCTTTCAGTCTAATGTGCACAGAAAGTGAGTGTAACATACAACATCTGTTTTGCCTACAGGAGCTACAACCAGCACCTCTGTAATTAATAGTATTACATCTCCGTCATGAGCACCCCGCAAATTATTAGAGTCATTCAGAGAAAGCACAGGTGCTAATGGCACAGCAGGAGTTGGGTTTGAGCTTTCTCTACAGGCCTTGTTCCAGGCTACACAACCTGGTGTTCCTGGTACTACCTATGAACACCCTTCCTCACCACCTCTTGGCAGGATGACCATTTCTGTTGGGTGGCCTCTGCAAAGTTTGTAATGGCATTTCTGTGCTGTTGTCCTAATGTGTCATCAGGATCTGCTTAACAATTTTAACATTTCTTCTTGGATAGACAAGGTTTGATATGGCATCAGGAGAGTTCTGCTGCGGAGCTGAGTTGGGCTGGCTCCTCACAAGCTGTGCCCTTGGTCCTCAGCCCAGTTGCTCATGTCTCCCTGTCCTCAGCAGAACAGAGAGGCATGGCCCCACTGACTGCTCAGGAATGTCCTCACATCCTCATGCAGCTGCTCCTGTCACAGGGATCTTAATCTCCAAATGTCCTTCTAACTCTTCCCCCTCAGGCCTTGCAGAGGTACCAGTCTGGAGCCAAAGGCTGTAGCCTCTGGTGTGCTTGTTGCACTGACCAGTTGTCAGACTCCATATGGTGCTGCTGACACTCTGGTGATGCACTGCAGTATCTGGTATGTATATCGCTTTCTAATTTATGCTTTATCCTCTTTTTTTTCCAGAAGATGAGCTATTTAACAGCTACATGGGTGTTACTGTGGTGATTGTAACCAGGCAAAACCATGCAGTTTGTACTGTGATCGTTCTACATTTGTGGACTTGGAGATGATTAAGAGATTTTTAAGGGCTTGTTGTGGTTTTTTGGTCTTCCCTGAAGAACAGAGAAAGGTTTCTCATGAACTTCCAGTTAAATGCCATGAAGTAGAAAGGTATCACTCATCTTCAAATGCACAAGTGTCTTAATATCTATACACAAACATCATGTATAAGGCAAACAAATATTGTGACTTCTAGCTAGTTAGAGATTTAAAGGATGTTTTTTCAAACCATAATTAAGATTGTTTAGACATGTGACTCTTCATTTCTTTGTGCTTTGTTTGGATTTCTTGTTACATTTAATTTTACTCTAGAAAGGTTTATAGTTCTTGAGGTTTGAATAAACACATTATCTCTCTAAGTTATTTTACTGTAAGTCACTGCCATATAGCCTTACCTTTGCTTCCATCTTCAGGTATTTTTTTCACTTTTATAATATAATTACCCTGCAGTATAAGGCTTTTTTGGGAGACGGCATTCTGTGATTCTCACCTGAGGAGTGCCTTTGCAAAAACAGTGAGAATGTGCTATCTGAAAGATGTGATTATTACTCTTGAAGCTCAAAACTGTAAACTGTGTGAATTTTGAACCCAAATGTACCATTTTAACTTAGGTTTTTAGGGATATAAAATTGAGCAAGTATAGCAATTAATGGAAATTAGTATTGTAGTACAAACTTAAATTCCTAATAAACTGATAACTGTAAATTAATCTCAGCAATTAGACATAAAAGCTATTTTCCTCTGGTGTGCAACTCTTTGAAATTTTATTAAACTTTAATAATAAATTAGAAGACAGATAAATTGTTTCTCTAAGCTCATTTGAGACAAGAATTGCACCAAATGCCACAATTTTGAAGGACACAATTTTTAAATTATTCACAAGCTAATAGAGGAAATTCTCCACAATATTGCCTATATTCTGTTATTAGTGTCACTGAATGAAAGGGTAGGAGGGAGGTCTTTGATCAAGTAGTTTGAGCACCTTTCTATTACAGCCATTGCATTTCACCTCCTCAATTTAGTGCTGAGCCTGGTAGTTCGTGTGTGACAGCAACAGATCCCTCACTAAGGCATCAAGCCTTGATCAGAAGGCTTATGGAGGGAGAAGGATAAGGTGGAGAATGGCTTCTTTCAGTCATCTGCTCCAGCTGTTAACCATCCCATCATCAAAAATCTATGCATTTTTTCTTCCCACCCCCTATAAATGCCCAAAAAGGCATTATACAGAGGATAAGGAGCAGCTTTATATGTTTAATGAACCTGCTCTGGGTTCAGTGTAGCCTTGACAGTGGAACTGTGACCATGCTTCTGTGAAAATGTCTATAACTGTGAAATTCATTTGCATTTCTGAGTGCACAGAGCTGCACAACAGGGCCATTCACAGTTTAGCAAGAAGGAAAAGAACCAGAGAGGAAAGAAAAAAATGAGTAATGAAGAGACATATGTGTTGCATGACTATCCTCTGGCAGAAAATATCTTGGATGTGTACAAACACAAAAAAGAAAATCAAGTCTACTGGTAAATAGTACCATCTCCTTTTTATTCTTTTCTCCCCTAGTATTTAACATAATCTTGGTGTATTTAAAAACATTAAGTGTAATGATATAAAAGGGGCTGCAAAGTGACTCCTCTGGACCTGGATCCATACTACACTGGGACCTGCCCTGCCTGCCCCTCTTTTTGCCATCATGTTTGTTCCCTTAAAATAAGCAACTGCACAGGACATGAGCATTGTCCAGACGTTATCTAAGTCTTCTCTTTTTTCCCTGAATCTGGCTTTGATCGCAGACTACTCAGGCCAACACAAAGTGAAAGAAAACTCCAAACCTGAAGAGTAAGTACAAAGGACAGAACCAAGTAGTCCTATGAATCGATGTTGCCTTTTGGGTAGCATTCTGCATTCAGGATCTAGTGTTTCAGGAAAGGCCCATCCTTGTGTATGTTCTGTTACTGATGCCTGGAGAGGCAACCTGGAACAGAGGTTAGACATGTTAAAGAAACGAAGTAGGTATTTTTTAAAAGATCTTCAAAGGATACACCTTGGGCCAGCCCGGCTGTGGCTCTACCAAGATGGACCCCAAGTCACGAGTTTTCACACTTTTGTAAGTTTTGGTCCATTTACATATTGGGATTAATTGTCCAATTACAGCTTCAGGTAATGAAGTTCCATCCTCCCAGATTGCTCTCTTAATTTACCTTTGTTTACACTTTTGGGCCTGAAGCTGCAACAGTGTCCTTGGTTCTCAGGCTGGGAAAGGATTGTTTTGTCTGACTAAACTGTGAGGAGAACTTGCAAGCACTTTATATGAAGCTTTTCATCTAAGGCAGTTTAAAATCTGAAAAATATGAAAGCTAAAATTTAAGGCATCATTATTTTGATCACTTTAACCACCTCAATAGCAAAGGCCTTTCCTTAAAATCCTCATTGCTTGTTGCTCTGGCTTTACATTTGAAATCTAACAGGCACAATACAAATTTTGTGTACCTGCAAATTTTCTCCGTGCCACTTGGCATACTGGCATTGATCTGGCTACAATATATTTAACAGATAAGAAATATACTGTGGCAGAGATGTTTTCATCCTACCACCTGGTATTTTCAGAACATTTCAATTGGAAAGCTTGCTCTAGATTGTATGCTGGAAGATATGAATGCCACTGAATGTAGTTAAAGAGAGGGATGACCTTTTACAGGACCCATAACCTGGATTTGCCCTGGAAAATTTTTTGGAGGTCTGATGTAGACAGCTTGTCCCAACCCAAAACAATGACCAGGAGGATGTCTCTGTGAAACATTATTCCACACCTGGAGAAGGATGGTGAGCCTATGTACACACACCATGTGCTTTTCTGCACACTTCTCTTTTCAATTCAAACGTGGGGAGCAGATACAGCCTTACATTCCTTTCTTCAGTAATTAATTCAAGAGAAGTGCCTAAATCATAGAGCAATTGAAAACTGAACACTCAGTGATGAATAATCTCTATTGCTTGTTTTGAATTCATTATTTCCTCTATCTTCTCAAGCCAGTCGTATCATTATTTTGCTCTCTTTTCAGGCTCTTCCATTCAGTCTCTTGTAACCAGCTTGCACACAAATCATTATTTCATTTTATCTGGAGGTGGCTGGACTGATGATAATATTTAATCTGTTTCAGGAAGTTTTAGAGGCCACCAGCATCAAGGAACAACAATTTCCCTTAGCTTCTTTATTAAGTGTGTTATTTTTTTCTATAAAGTATTATATTACTGCAAAATAGAAGCATTCCTGAAATTTATACTTGTTGCAGATATCATATCGTCTTCCACCAACTTTGAAATAGTTACATAAACCAGAAGATTAAAAACATGTCTTATGACAAAAATCTGGGCAAGTAAGAAGTTGATTCTTTATTTCTATTTTTTTTATGCAATAAACACATTTTTTAGAAGATTAACATTTTAGGCAGAAGATGAACTGATTTGCAAAAGTTAACAATATTAATTGCAATTAATTTTGTAGCTGTTTAATATATAACAATTTTAAAGCATCCTTTTCACTGCTCCCAGGTGTAAAATCTCCCAAATAAAGAGTTGAGATTAGAATAGTCTTGAACTGGCACGTTCCAGTCTCTGATTGGAAGTGTAATTTCTGTACAGGCTGCTATTATGTATCATACCCTCCACTGGTCTTCATAAAAAGGCCAGCTGAAGTATTGCTGAGCCTGTGGAAATAGGAACAAGTATTTCCAGTGTTATCCCAGAAATGTTTTAGTTGCTAGTAAAGGACTTTTGCTCTCACGAATTTCAGTCTTGATGGAAGTGACTGACATTCTCTGTCATACTCCAATGAGTATTTGAAACATTAATAATTAATGAAACATTCAAATAATAAAAAAAAATTCTTGCAGCTGCTCTGTCCTCCCCTTTACTGGAAGGATCACTCTCCATGTGAGAGTGGCTGTGACTGTGCTGGTCAGGTGTGTAATGGGGCAACAGGCTCCCTTTGAGCTTTTGCATGTGGGGCAGATGGAAATGTCCATTCTGTGAGAATGCAAGGTCTTTCTTGCACGTCTCTATGAATGTGACAGTGCTAATGGCAGAAGCCACAATTCTCTTTTTAATTAAAATGCTCATTATACAAGGAAAATATGTTTTCTTCATTTATTCTGCAAATTTAGTTAAAACAAACTAGTGCAATTGGTTTAGCCTAAAGCATGCAATGTTCATAGAGAAACACTTCACCCCTTTGTTATATGGGCAGTTTGTATCTTTTGGGGAAAAAAAGGGAAGATTTGACAGCATGGCAGCCTTTCATCTGTTTTTTGTGCCTCATAGTAAATAAAAAAATAATAATAAAAAAGAAATAATAATAAAAAGTTGTTGCCTTTTTTATATACTCTTTCCTTGACCATTCAGAAGTTGATATGTCCCCAAAGTAAATTCAAAGCCAGCATACAGATATGCACACCTTTTCCAGGCAATATGAATAAAGCATTCAAAATACTGCCACAGCCACCTGTTAAAAAATAATATTGTTTGCAACCATTCTGTAGAAGTCCTTCAGAGGTGTGAGCAGTCCACTGCATAGCCACAGTGTTTAGAGGATGGAATAACATTTGTACTACTCATGTTCAGGTTCCCTGATTTTAAATTCAGAGGCAGTTTTTATCAGGTGGGACAGAGGACTCACTTCCATCTCAAGAAACATATGTTTGAAAATTTTATGCATATCTTGGTGGCGTATGCCTGTGAACCACAAAGAGAGAAAAAAAATTTAAATTTGCAAATTTGCATGCATGTATTATTTCTTGTCCTGGAAATATTTGATTTTTTTTTTTTTTAATACACTTTTGTATTTGCAGAGGGATGGTTTCTACAGACTTCCCCCGTGTTAGTTACATTAGCATTTTATAGGCTGCTTATGTAAACTCTTGAGCTTTCATGGCTCTTGTTATTAGTTTTTAATATAGCACAGTTCATACTGGCTCTTACTGCTGTCCAATTTTGGTTGGTTTTTTTATGTGACTCCTCAGCTGCAAGGAAAGTGGCCTACACTTGTTAGAAACTTTTCCTGTCTGCGTAAATCTGCTATTCGTGTCCTTTTTTTTCCTTGCAGATTGTAATACTAAGAACTTAAGTTGCTAGTATTTGTCATGAAGGTCAATTATTCTAGATAGGAAACCCAGATCTCAAATTACAGATGGGAACCCAGAATTTTTAGATGACAAATGGAAGTCTCTTCTACCTTTGTACCATTAATTTGGTTATTTCACCAACTGTGGATATAGAAACCCGCAGCTGAATTATCTCAATAAATTATTTTAGTCAATAGTGTTCCTTATTCAAAAAACACGTGCAAATAATTCCCAGCCAAATGCTAGTTACTGACTTCTAAGTTAATGCACTTTTTAATGTGATCCCAATATCACTCTTCTCTTTTGGGCAAGAAATTGTTTAAAGCAACATCTGGTTTCTCACCTTTCTATAAGGAAAAGGCAATTTCTACATAGGGTGAAGAAAAATGTAATTTAAATGAAAGTATTTTATTCTGGATATTAATGTCTATAACAGCAGCTCTCCTGAATATAGAGAAAACATTTTCTCTATATCTTTCCAAAAAGACCTTCTTAATAGTTATTCTTGTTACATTTTCTATGGACAATTCCAATAGTTTTTTAAAAGTCTGTATAAGATACTGAGAGGAGCAAAGCTTATATTTTCTTGAAGTCTTATGAGGAAAGGACGTTCTCTCTTGTGCATTAATGTGTTTCATCAGAATTCCTGGGAATCTCTCCAGCTATATATAGTAAATATTTCACATACCAATAAAGTAATTCCTCAGCAATTCAAGCACTCAGCAAAAATGAGGCTTAATTTATGATGGATATCTGCACCTGTTAAACAGTGAAATAGGCTCCTAAGTGATTCTAAGTGAAATGCTGTTATTTCTCTAATTTTTTTAAAGATCATATCTACCTAGATTCACTCCAAGACACTTTTAAAGATCATGATTTCAAAAACGTATCCACATTTTGAAATTTCATATTGAAGAAGGAGTATATGTGATTTTGAGCTAAAGTCTATGTATGAAGGATTTAGATTAACACCATTACAGGTAGGCATAAAACATGCCTATTACTGAATTAAGCATTTGTTTTGTATATCTAATGATAAAATCAATATGAGGCTCCATCAGAGGAGAGTTCCATCAGCCTTCATCTTGCTAGCATTCAATCAAGAGATTGAATTTGCAAACTTCAAGGGGAGAAATGTTTCTCCATTTTTTGACAATCCATATTACGCTAATTCAGACAGCTTTTACACAGAGCTGCACCAGTTTACTCAAGCATTGCTTTCAATATCATTTCACTAAATCAATGCAAAAGGTTGTGTTGACCTTTTAAGTATATATTTAAATCTGATCAGTGGGGCTTAAATCGATTGGGAACAGATTTTAGCCAACTCTTAAGGCAAATCAGTGTGTCCACATGGGGTTACTCAGCTGTTCAACGAATTGATGTGAAATCCAATTTAAATTAAGCCACTGCAAACAAACCACTGCTGTGTTGTAAGTGAGTTCCAAATGTGCCCTCCAAGTTCTTCAAAAACTTTTTAACTTGAACAGAGAACCTGAGGGAGATACAGTTAATGGAGTGAAAGCTGTTCATGCCTGTTAGGAAAGGAGGAATGACTATAACACACAGTAAAAACTTCCAAACAAACATCCAGAGTTCAGCCAAAAGCTGTGTTTGTAAACCTGTTCCCTGTTGTTTTTTATTCTTTTCTCTTAGCAGCTGTGACTGTAGTGAACAATGAAGAAATGCCACCACTCACCTGATTCTGGCATGAGGAAGCCTCTTCCATATTTACAGGTCTAAAAGATCTGAAGTGATTATAAATTAAATCCCCTCTAATTCATGTTTGCTAGGGATTTGGATATCCAAGGTTTTCAAACTTCAGTTTGCTTTTGCAGGAGCTCTGGTGTTTTCATAGTGTAGATTATTCCACTCTCCTAAAATATCACTGAAGACCTTTGCAGGACAGCAGAGAAGCCTCTTGATCTTCATAGCCCTTAAGTCTACAGGTGGATTTCAAAGATTTTGCTCTCAGAGCAAAGAAATGGGAGATGCAAAATGAACTTCACTCCATTTTGATCAGTAATGCAAATAAGATGGAATAAGATGGGTATTTGTGGAAGGGAAAGATTACCTGATAATTTCTACATTTCAACAAACTTGTAACCTGGGTTTTAATGACTGAGTTTAAAAATACCAACCATCATAGAATCATACAATAAAATAGGCTGTGAGAGAAAGCAGGGCTGGAAGCAGTAAATAGAAGGAAATAGTACAGTAGATTGAGGGAAAACTGGTTTAGTATAAGCAACTACCTGAATTATTAGTCCAATAACATGGGAATGCAAGTTGCACTCCTGAACTTCTGGTGGCTATTGGTCCCTCAACCTCTCCCACCCACTCTTATCCAGATAAATTATCGTCTGCTCCATTTTCCCCTGTCCTAGAACTGAGGAAAGTGAACAGTTTTCCTTATATTCTCCAAACTGTTTTAATTATCTGACAGATTTGCGGCATGAATCAAGAGTTTTAAAGGCTCTTCTTCAGTTTCACACTCCTTTCTAACAGAAAGTTGCTGTTTGATAGGAATTTTGGAGCTCTCTATGCCAGTCCAAGCCCTAGCAGGAGATAAGTAAATGCAAAGCTAGGTTCTTGTATGAACAAAGTGGGGTAAGAGTATAGGCCTTTGTTTTGTCTTCTCCAAGGATTCAAAATAGTCTGGTAGTGACTGCTAACAGTTTGAGTGTGTGTGGCACTGGTAGATTTATGGCCTCTTTCCAGCTTTCCTGGTTCCTCAAAATTACTTACAAAATTCCCATTCAAACTTGTGCGATTGATTATCTTGAATAGCTGCAGGCTCACAAAAAGTTACGCAATGTAAATGAACTTGAATATGAGGATATTCCATGATAAACTCATGAGTATTTATATATTATATGTTATATATTATATATTATACATTATACATTATATATTATATAATAGATATATAATATATAGTATATAGTATATAGTATATAGTTTTTATATATATTGAGGTAAAGGAATTAACTCCATGGTACTAAGTAAACTCAGAATTTTCTGTGTCTTGCTGAAACCTCCCCAAAGCTGTTGCATCTTTTTCAATTCCTTTATTTTTTAAAGTCTTGTTGACTGCAAGTGAGTGGGAGTGTGTTCATAGTGCTGGATTTGGCTTTTTCCTCTTTCTCCTAGCACAGGTCTGTGAATCCTTAAACTGGGTTGAGAAATAAAATTTATGAGTATGGTGAGCAGAAGAGGAAAGAAAACCACAAAACCCCCACCATAACTGGAGGGGAGAGAAGAAGGAACTATGTCACTTTGCAGTGGTAAATTAGCAAAAGCAAACACTAGCAAAAGTAAAAATTACCAACGTAATAGGCTCTGCACTTCCACTTGCTTCTCTGCTTGCTCCTATTTTCTGCATTTCCTGTGGCTGTCAGAACTGGAGGGCTCCTGTGTTCTGATCATTGAAAGCTTGCTGCCTCAAATGGCTTTTCTTTCCTATATGAATTCCTATATGAATTCTTAATCAATGTTCTGGAGATCCAGTTATGCTGAGTTTGGAAATGAAAAGAAACAGTGTTTAACACAGGAAGATCCATGCAAGATATGCTCAGTATAGAACTGGCAGAGACACCCTCTCTTGTGGGATCTGCTGACCTAGATGCTGTAGTGAACTTTCCAGTGAAGTCCAAAGCAAGGCTAACATCTGTATATTGTCTGTATCTAGGCATTTATAACAGAGAGTGGTTAAATACCAGAAATACTTTAAATCCTACTTTCTGAGGACTATCTGAGTCAGGCACTACAACTTTTTGTTCCTGATGCTATGGGAGGCAGAGGATTGATGGTTCTCTCACTCTTGGTTTCTTTTGTAATATTTATCTAGTTTTTGTACCAGAAATTGCCATGTCTGTGGGCCACTTTTTATTTTTCCATTTTTTTGCATCTTTCTAAGAAGAAATCATATAAAATTAGTCAATATTTTTGCCCTGAAATCACATCTGAACTCACTTCAACACCCCCTCTGCCTAAAACCAAACCAACAGTAATAACAAAACCCACCAAAATAGCAACAGAAAATCTTGGATCTTCACAGTTTTCAATTGTCAAATGATGCCTTTGCTATGACTACCAGGACTTCAACCAGATGCTTTTATTGACAGTGGCATCTTTCCTATTGTGACAAAGAAGGATGACAAAGGCAAATGAATTGTGCCTTCCTGAGCAGGGTCTCCAGTTAGGAAATTGATTAAGAGATCTTTGGAGGAATTTTGGGATATTATATTTCTTGGGAAAAAACAAAGAATTCATATAGGAAGACAAATGCAAATCTATAGCTCAAAGGTTGTCACCTGTTCAAAAATCATCAAAATCCTTAACTCAGTGGAGGTGGATTCCAGACCTCTCCTTTTTTTGAAATATATTTTTGTCTGATTTTAGTGCTTGTTTCCTCTGTATAACTCTCTCCCCACATGCAAGACTGTCAGGAAAAAGCTGTAGATAAGAATATCTGTAAACAGTGTTTTAGTGTCTCCCACACAGCAGTCTGGAACTGCCTTCCCTCATGTTTCTGAAAGTTCATGGATTTCCCAAATCAGTAGGAGTTTATTGATTTATATGCAGGCAAGCTTGTGTTACTACTTTGGTTACTCTTGTGCTTTTTCCTGGCTACTGCTAATTAGCCTGGCAGATCTTCCAGTGTTGCTTACAGGCAGTAGTAAATTAATGTAACTACTTGTATTAAGTTATCATAATGTTCTCCATTTTTTGTTTTGGTTTGGTTTCTGTGGATTTTGGGGGATTTTTTGTATGCTTTTTAAAACTACTTTGAAAACTCTTATCCGAGCAATGAAAGAGATCCAGACTGGGACCTGATACTCAGATGGTGTAGTCTCCTGCACTTGAACTATCCCATAGTCTCTCATCACCTCAGGCAGTTCTTCTGGGATATTCAGGTTAACAACCAGCCCTCCCTTGCTACTGCTTTCCTGTTAGTTATCCTCTGAAGGGCTTGTTCTCTCTCTCAACTATCCTAGCTTGTCTCTGACATCTCACAGGGATCCCAGCTCAGGTTAAAGATTCTTTCTCCCTTCCAAGCCCTCACTCTTCCTTGTTTATACATTTTTTTTTTCTCAGTTGCTGTAGAGAGTCTCACCCTCCTGCTTCTTCAGCCTTGTGAGTAACAGAGGTGCCCAGGCTGCAGCTGACCCAGAGGCGACTCTTGGGCCCACGTCTTGCCCCTCCAGGCTTCAGGCGGCATGGAGAGTCCTGGTTTCCCCGGGGCCCTCCGTGCAGGTTGGGAGCCTGGCTGGCTGTGGAATGTTTCCATTCCTCCGAGCAGAAGCCGGGATACTGCTTTCTCTCGGGAGGTGGCAGCACAGCCAGATGCGATCAGCGTACGCAGTTTGACGCCCGGAACTGCAAAGGGGTGGCGGGGAGGTGTGGTTGGGTTTGGATTCCTACCGAGATGAAGCTCCTTAGCTGGGAGCAAGGATTAAGATGGGGAGCACAGGTGCGCTCATGCACAGGAGGGATGGCTTCGAGCCCTTTCCTGAAGCGGAATGGAATCAGCTCAGCACCCTCACAGTAACATACTGGGATTCCCTCTGTCCTCACCGTGTTCCTCTGTATCACCTGCAGCTGATTGTTAGGCGTGGTGTGGGACCTGAGATGCCCACCGTGAGGACAGTGTCATTTACTGAGCCTGCAGGCACAGCCCCGATTTCTTGTTTATTCATATGTGGGGGAGGGCTCTGCAGGAATTTGGGCAGAGTCTGTATGTATCGTGGGTTTTGCAAGCACACCCTTTCCTGCAAGCTGCCACAACGGTTGCATGTTATTTTAGATATCAAGCAGTTTAAGGTAAAATGCCAGGAGAAAGGAAGAGCAACAATCAGTCACCATCCCACTAAATGCTACAGCCTGCTCCTCTCTCAGAACCTCATCTGTTCTTTTCAGCCAATTAGGAGGCTCCCATTCTCCCCTGAGGTTTTAATAATGGATTCTAAAGACAGGAGTACTATATGGGGTTTAATGTGACCATCATCTGGAAAACATACACAGAGGTGGGGTGTTTGGGTTTCTGCAGAAAGCAAGCACAGTCTGGTCCAAAAATCTATGCCATATAATCTACCCCTCTGGTTCTGTTCTCTGAATTCAATTTCCCTATGCCAAGCACACTGAATCAACTGGAGATGCTACAGAGCTTTGTTGTGAGGTTGTTTGCCTACCTCTTGAACTCTGAGAAAGTTTTGTGGCAACATGGAATAACCGTGGATTCAGTTTTGCCCCAACAGTAATTTGTGAATGCTGTCTGTGGGCTTGTGCATCCAAAAGCAAAGGGTGCTAGAAATCCCAGCTTAGGCAACTCAAATAATTTTACTGGCATCAGCAACTGAAGGGCAGTCAGCCAGTCAGCCCTACAGTTCTTTAAAAAGTAAGAAAAGTGCACCTGATTTTAGCTCCTTGTGTGGCAACCACTGACTGGCAACTAGTCCCATATACTAGGTAATTCCTGCTTGATGCTGCTTAGAGCACCATTGAAACCACACCTGAAGCAGGCAGCACTGACAGGGTGAAGCAGAGAAAGGCAAGAGAAAACCTGATGTTTGTAAGCACTTAGAAAAGGGCCACCTCCCTTTTCTTCCCCCTCTTTGCTCCTGGCAGTCTTGGAAGGCCCATTCTTACTCTCATGACTTGCTCTGAGGGATGTTTGAAAGTGCTGCAATTCTCTTACAGACCAGTTTTTTTTTTCTAAGTGACCCAAGCACCCCAGAAAGATCCTGTCACACTTGAGGACTAGTCATGATAACTGCTCATCTTCCCTTGGGCTGGGAAGCAGAATGCAAACAGCTCAGGCAGGACTAAGTGAATCCACCTTTTCTGTCTGCATTTTCCTTCTAACTCATTTCTGGGGGATCCTCCCACTGCCATGTGGATCCCTCTGCCCTGGAGGGACAAGTTGTGTCAGTATGACCACCACCAGGCCTTCTGCCCAGTCCCTGTGCAGGTGCAGAGCCAGGGCAGCAAGCAGAAACCTCTCCAAGAGCAGTTCCACAGCAGTCCAGTCAGGAACACGCATTCAGAGTGCATGTACGGAGGAGGGAAGAATTTGAGGGATAAATCCCACGTAGGAAAATGTTGGTGACAGCAGAAAAATAAACAAACCACCAACAGAATGAATGTGAAGGAGAAGGGCAGTGACCAAAATCCAAGACACTGGTTTTGAAAGGTTGCTGGTACCTTGCCTTTTGGAACAGTCTTTGACAAGTGGGAGAGTTTGTCTCATTTTAATTGGGACTAACCATATTCACAGCAGTTGTCATAAGTCACCTTGTCTGTCTGTCTCCCTGCCTGTTTAATTTGGCAGCCTTCTATTTTTCCCCTGCATGTCCAAGAGATTTGAAAAATGATTCATTCTTCAAAGCACCCCTGGTAATTTGGACCACAGTGTTATACTTCTTTTGAGACTGATGCCTTTCAAAGCTGCAGCCTTTCTTCCTGCAGCACCTCCTGACAACCCTCTATAACATATAGCCTTAAGAGGGGAAAACAGGTCTGAGGAGATACGCTTTTACTAGGAGAAAAGACATTAGAGATGGCACTAAAATCAACAGACAACAGATTATTTCAAGCAAAGAAGATAGCTTAGCCCTTTTTATGAAGTGCAGGACTATACTGTCACTAATTTTACTTTGCAAAGGGTACTGGAGATCCCTTAATGCTCATGTTGGTAAAATGTACCTACATACACAGATCAGTAAATATTAATTAATAGAACATGCATATGCAATATGTGTTCTGTCCTGCACCATCTTTGCTATCTTCTTTGTTTTCCTAAGAACATCCCCACCTTTTCAGCAAGACTTAAATTGAGATCTGTGTTGCTACATTGTTTTTGCTGCCAGATAAGGAAAGATAAATCCAGACCACATGATTGCTGGCTGCATGGCTTTACCCCATTGGCAACCAACTCCCCTTAATGACATCAGCTGAGGTGGGGAAACTATAATTTTATACTACAGAAGTCACTCAAAGTGAAAATGAATGTTAACATCTCTCTGGTACGTGTATGCCCCAGTCTAAATGTTTGATCAATGTCTTGGTTTCTTACTGAGAAATGCCCTGCTGGAGACATTGCCATACACATTTAGGAATTAGAGATAGAATTGATGCTTCTATTAATAAGAAATCTTGCAAATTCTGCTTTGAAAAAAGCTATTTTCTTGAAGGTGAAAAGTACATTTTATCAAGCACCCAACTCCTATTTTCAAAATACTCCTTTGCAATAGTCCTGAATATGGAGCAACAGGACAGAAACATGAATTTGTGTGGCTGTAATTTATAGCACTAGAGATGCCCCATAACCAAGCAGCATCTGGGGAAAGGGCAGTTCAGTGAAATGGAAGCTTTCCATGTAGGTAATGAGAGGTTTTAAAGGATGTTTACATGAGGGTGGGCATTTTTCTTCTTCAAACTTACTTTTATTGTCTGTGCAACTTTCAGGCTCAGCCTGATGCTGCAAATATCAGTGTGCATAAATCAAGGCACAAGTGTTACATGTCTTTCAAATATTAATCCCAAAGCAAATATAAAAGTTATTCCAACACATCCAACAACAGCATCATCTTGTTTTTACTACAGGTCCCTACTTTAGGTTTAAGTCCATTTGGAGAGTGCCAGGCACCCCACCCCAGCAAGCACTGGGTCTCAGGAAAAAGCTGTGTGTACACAGCAAGATGGGTACAATGGAGCCAGACCAGAACAGTGCTGTTGGGCCCAAGTACTTATGAGAGGTAGAGTACAGATATTGCTTGCCTGTATCTATGCAAGAGAATGGCCTCTCAGTGCTTCTACAATCTCCTCTTTCCCACATTCGTGGTGTGGGACAAATGGATTTAGAAGGGATGGCTCTGCAGAGATTGCATCTCCAGGCACCTGCAAAGCTGGGTGAAATTTCAAGACTGCAGTTGTCCTTCTGGGGAGCCTATTGCCCTCAGTTTCCGTATCATTGGGAATAATACCATGGACCTTCTCGGGAAGATACTGACAGAGGAAGCTCCCAGAACCAGCTCCCGTGCCTGTCGTCTCCATCCCTGCAACAGAACAGGCAAGGCTTGGGCAGCGTTGGTAGCACCTTTAAATCCATGTGGATTGTTACCATTTTAAGCCCAAATCGCATACTGTACGGTGTGCATGCTGTCTCCAGCAATTCCATGCTCCTTTTTAAGAAAAACCTGGACTGCAGGAGAACAAAAGGGCTACGGCAGCAACACCGCCGGCCCCATCTCATCCTGCATCGATTACGATGGACGAAAAACAAATTAGAAGTTTGAACAAATTAGAACAAATTAGTTGAGGGCTGAAGCCCCTCATGCGAAGAGGGCAGGGAGGCAAATCCCAAGGGACAGAAGCGCTGCGCCGAGCCCCTGAACGCTGAGGGCAGAGGGCTGAGGTAACTTGGCGCGGCCCCGCCCCGCCCGCCGCCCTCAGCGCGCGCTCACGTGACCGCGCTCACAGCCCCCGCACCTGCCGGCGCGCGGGGGGCGCGGTGCGAGGGGCGCGGCCATGAGATCACCCCGNCAGGGGAGGGGGGCAGGGAGGCAAATCCCAGGGGACAGAAGCGCTGCGCCGAGCCCCTGAACGCTGAGGGCAGAGGGCTGAGGTAACTTGGCGCGGCCCCGCCCCGCCCGCCGCCCTCAGCGCGCGCTCACGTGACCGCGCTCACAGCCCCCGCACCTGCCGGCGCGCGGGGGGCGCGGTGCGAGGGGCGCGGCCATGAGATCACCCCGNTATTGTCACTAATTTTACTTTGCAAAGGGTACTGGAGATCCCTTAATGCTCATGTTGGTAAAATGTACCTACATACACAGATCAGTAAATATTAATTAATAGAACATGCATATGCAATATGTGTTCTGTCCTGCACCATCTTTGCTATCTTCTTTGTTTTCCTAAGAACATCCCCACCTTTTCAGCAAGACTTAAATTGAGATCTGTGTTGCTACATTGTTTTTGCTGCCAGATAAGGAAAGATAAATCCAGACCACATGATTGCTGGCTGCATGGCTTTACCCCATTGGCAACCAACTCCCCTTAATGACATCAGCTGAGGTGGGGAAACTATAATTTTATACTACAGAAGTCACTCAAAGTGAAAATGAATGTTAACATCTCTCTGGTATGTGTATGCCCCAGTCTAAATGTTTGATCAATGTCTTGGTTTCTTACTGAGAAATGCCCTGCTGAAGACATTGCCATACACATTTAGGAATTAGAGATAGAATTGATGCTTCTATTAATAAGAAATCTTGCAAATTCTGCTTTGAAAAAAGCTATTTTCTTGAAGGTGAAAAGTACATTTTATCAAGCACCCAACTCCTATTTTCAAAATACTCCTTTGCAATAGTCCTGAATATGGAGCAACAGGACAGAAACATGAATTTGTGTGGCTGTAATTTATAGCACTAGAGATGCCCCATAACCAAGCAGCATCTGGGGAAAGGGCAGTTCAGTGAAATTGAAGCTTTCCATGTAGGTAATGAGAGGTTTTAAAGGATGTTTACATGAGGGTGGGCATTTTTCTTCTTCAAACTTACTTTTATTGTCTGTGCAACTTTCAGGCTCAGCCTGATGCTGCAAATATCAGTGTGCATAAATCAAGGCACAAGTGTTACATGTCTTTCAAATATTAATCCCAAAGCAAATATAAAAGTTATTCCAACACATCCAACAACAGCATCATCTTGTTTTTACTACAGGTCCCTACTTTAGGTTTAAGTCCATTTGGAGAGTGCCAGGCACCCCACCCCAGCAAGCACTGGGTCTCAGGAAAAAGCTGTGTGTACACAGCAAGATGGGTACAATGGAGCCAGACCAGAACAGTGCTGTTGGGCCCAAGTACTTATGAGAGGTAGAGTACAGATATTGCTTGCCTGTATCTATGCAAGAGAATGGCCTCTCAGTGCTTCTACAATCTCCTCTTTCCCACATTCGTGGTGTGGGACAAATGGATTTAGAAGGGATGGCTCTGCAGAGATTGCATCTCCAGGCACCTGCAAAGCTGGGTGAAATTTCAAGACTGCAGTTGTCCTTCTGGGGAGCCTATTGCCCTCAGTTTCCGTATCATTGGGAATAATACCATGGACCTTCTCGGGAAGATACTGACAGAGGAAGCTCCCAGAACCAGCTCCCGTGCCTGTCGTCTCCATCCCTGCAACAGAACAGGCAAGGCTTGGGCAGCGTTGGTAGCACCTTTAAATCCATGTGGATTGTTACCATTTTAAGCCCAAATCGCATACTGTACGGTGTGCATGCTGTCTCCAGCAATTCCATGCTCCTTTTTAAGAAAAACCTGGACTGCAGGAGAACAAAAGGGCTACGGCAGCAACACCGCCGGCCCCATCTCATCCTGCATCGATTACGATGGACGAAAAACAAATTAGAAGTTTGAACAAATTAGAACAAATTAGTTGAGGGCTGAAGCCCCTCATGCGAAGAGGGCAGGGAGGCAAATCCCAAGGGACAGAAGCGCTGCGCCGAGCCCCTGAACGCTGAGGGCAGAGGGCTGAGGTAACTTGGCGCGGCCCCGCCCCGCCCGCCGCCCTCAGCGCACGCTCACGTGACCGCGCTCACAGCCCCCGCACCTGCCGGCGCGCGGGGGGCGCGGTGCGAGGGGCGCGGCCATNGGGACGGAGAAGGGGGCGACTTTCCGCTCCCCTCACGGAGCAGGGCGCCCGGTTTCGCACCGAAGCGGTGGGAGGGGCGGCGGGAGGCCTGCGGAGAGTCCTGGCGT
>VZTB01010704.1:732877-770266 GCA_013397245.1 Thryothorus ludovicianus
TGCCCTGGTCGGGGGGATTGCCCTGGTCGGGGGGATTGCCCTGGTCGGGGGGATTGCCCTGGTCGAGGCTCCGCCTCTCTCTCCCTTCGGACGCTGCCGCCCCGACGGGCCTCGGGTACTCCGTACCCAGAGCCTCTGGGCATCTCGGGCCGGCGAGCAGCGCTGTAGTGCTTCCGCCTCCCCATCACCCCTGGCCTCTATCGCCCATGTGTACGTGTAAAATGCTTTCTACAAATGTCTGTGGCTGGCATTTTCCCCGCTTCTTATTTGGATCGAGCCATAACAACGTGTTAGTGAGCAAATGTTCTCATGCCACCCTGGCTTTACCTCCTCGTTCAGAGCAGCCATGATATTGCTCTCCTATCCAGTGCCACCAGTTTGTCAGCTGGGTCATGGTGATGATCCGAGGCTCTTCACGAGGGTGTAGAGAAGCAGGGATATGTTGTGTGAGCTTGTACTAAGGTATAATTTGTGGAAAAGTGACCCCTAGACTAAATATCAGTAAACATTTCCAGTGATTCCTGCTTGTAAATAAATTTGTTTGAAATGCAGCTGCCATCAGTGATGATGGAAACCCTTGGATCTGTGCAAAGAAAGTATTTGGGTGACATAATTGCTTGTCCTTTGGAAATAGGGACACATATAATGACAGTGGTAGGAAGTGGTACCATTTATGTGTCAGTGATGTTCCTCTTCCCCAGCAAGGTACCAAGACCTTTGTTGCATATGTGGCTCAGTACAGTGTGTAGGCCATCAGAGTAGACCATGATGGGACAAGAGATTAAGTACTGGAGTGCATGGGAGAGATAAGGGTGCTGAGAAATTTATCTCAGCTGCCTTAAAGTATGGATAAAGTGCATGAGAGATGAGTACCTCAGCCAGAAGGCCAGCTAGATTTGAAGTTGGAAGATGGGGAAAAAAATGAGATCACTACTGGCTCATGTCCTGAAAGATCTAGTAGTATTGTGAATACTTTTTATATCAGTACTAATTAAAAATTGAAGAGTTTATCAGTCTGATATTGCCTGTCAGTACTTGGAAGTCAGCATTCCTCCTTTAGTGTCCCAAACCGAGGGAAAGCAATGAAAACATTGAGATGGAAATGGACATAGTAGAGAAGATTTACATAGTACAATCAGTGCAAATATATACTGAAAAAATTTAAGGGGGGGGTGGAATCTCTACTACGTAAGTAGTAAATGATGATTATCCTGATTACCAGTACAATATTTTGGATTGCTTTGGATGTTGAAGGCAGGCCTGTTTATTTAATGAGTTTACAAAAAACCTGCTTATGGATTTTGTCTGGAGGAATAAAAAGGTACCGTGTTTTTCTGCATAGCTTTCCCTAAAGTCCTTCCTCTGAAGTAGCATGGGACAGTGCTATTACTTTTTTATATGTATAAAAGAGAAGGGATATTGTAGGGAAGATTATTCAGGAATCAATGGAAAGCAGCATTAGAGATTTAGTTCTTGACCCCAAATGCTCTGAAGGGTGAACATTAAAAGAACTGCTGCAAATAATGGGAATTCCTCTTTGCAAAAATGGCATCTGATTTAATCTTTCTCCAAGGGACTGTCCTTCAGCATTGAGGATTTGGCATGAGCTGCATCCTTGCCATTGGATCGTGAATAGAAATCCAGATGTTTGCATTTGTTTCACAGAAAATAAGAAAGAAGTTGGGGAGGGGGACTGTGGGAGTTAGGAACTGAGTTAGGGATTGTGGGAAGAAGACATTGTGTCTGGGAATTTTGTGAGAGGAATGTACCACTGCTTCCTAGTAACCTGAACTCATGATGAAGAATTACTCTGGACTTCTAAGAGTTGGTTTTTCTTAAATATCCCAGCTTTTCGATTTCAAAAAGTACATGGGATCTTGAAGAATAGCAAGGATTTCTATCTGCTGTAAATTGAATCAAAACTCTGTTTTTCTCTTTTCCCCCTCTCTCCAGTGGAACGCTGTAGCTCTGTGGGCATGGGACATTGTGGTTGATAACTGTGCCATTTGCAGAAACCACATTATGGATCTATGTAAGTAAATGGGGGGGACACAGTTTGGACTTGTATGTGATGAACAGGTGAAATTACCCCAGCTGAGGATACAGTTCAGCAAAGCTTTCAGTTAGTAACTAACTCTTCTGCTAATCTCTATTTTATGTAATGCTGAAGTCTCATATTCCAAGGAGAATAATTCACAATTATTTTTGTGACCTATTTTTGTCACCATACTTCTTCTTCCTCACTCTTTTCTTGTAAAGGATAGGATCACTTGATGCCAGATCAACAGACATGGTGCTGCTGAATGTATTTTGAATGCAACAAAGAAGAAAAGGAGTGATAATAAAGAGGAACTGAAATTATTCAGGGTTGACAGGCATTGCTTACAAAGAGATGTATTATATTTCAGAGCTGGGGAGGTTGCTATGAGTGTCAATTTCTTGATGACACTCATAAAGATGAAGTCTTGTAACACTCTTTGTGTCTATGTCTGGCAAGGAAAGGCATGGACCAGCAAATTAATTTGACTTCTCATTTTATAAAACTAACTGAACTAACTTAACTTAATTAACTTAGTATGTGTTATAGTAAGGGGAATTTTGTAGCCACCTAGAAAACTACTTGTTCACTTACAAAGGAGAGTAATCAAATGCCAAAATAAAAAGTAATACATTGTTGGTATTGGTTTTTAATTTTTTTTGCTGTATAATCTTGATGATTCGTTTCTATCATGAAATAGGTCTGTATGTGTGAAGTCACTATTTTAAGTCCCTTAGAGTATTGGTAATGAGTACAAACCCATTTCCTTTCCTGAAAAATGACAAAGCACCATAACTGTCCATCTTGTTTCAATCATGAGGGACAGAAGACCTTTTAACATGTTCCAGATAGAAATTTGCCTATATTCCTAAAATGTGAGGCTGGTGGAGTCCCCCAAAACAAGCCCAGGTCCAAAGACAGTGCCTAGGCATGGCCTGCCCTGATCGCATTAGAATAGTTTTGTTGCACTTTGGTTTTATGTGGTTGCCCCTGGAACCAATATTATTGGCAACTTCCTGTCAATAAGATTGTGTGGAAATAAAGCACTTCAGAAAAATGAGACTTCAAGTTTACAGGAACAGCTACTGAGGCATGCACATGATTTTACTTCATATTTAAGTAATAATTGCAAGATTACTTTCAGAAGCTTTGTTTGATGTTTTTGGGGGTTTTTTTAGTAACATGCTGGTCTGAAAATGGGTTAAGCTGGTCCACTTCTCTTATGGACAGATATTTTTGTGTTTTGAGGCAGCTACTGCCTAGCCATGTTTCAGTTTATTCTTGGTTATTAGACAAGGAATGATAACACTAAAAAGAACAGGGATTACAAAATAAGTTGAGGTTCTTTAATGCAAAGATTTCCTTTTTAAATGTCTCTAACCTGTACCATCTTGGAAAGAAGTTTGAAAAGAAGATGGGCACTGGACTACTACTTAGTCCTTCAGATTTATAATATGTTAGAGAGGAAAGCATTTTGCCTACAGGCAAATGGAATTTCAAATATTTATAAGAACATAAGTTACATTTATAGAATTTCGAAATGTATAGAATAAAGATATAAAATCCTGTAATTCAAAATAATTATTCATGATAAAATGGATGTATTTTAAAATAGGAGATGCTGGTGTGTTTCATTCTATCAATCTGCCTCAAAATTAATTGTACCTTCTGTGACAGAGCAAATACAGTCTCACATATTTGCTTTTTTTTTTTTTAATTAATAGCAAATAGGACATATGGAATGAAGGAGAGGTATGGAGAAACTGGAAGGAAAACGGACAAATGCTATTTTTCAGTAGTAAATTTTGTTTATCAGTTCTTTAAAAAAATATTTTAAAAAGTCCTACCAATATGTGGATGGAGGTTGAAAGTATATAGGTAGATTAGGAAAAACAGCAAAGCAAAAAGGTATAGGTAATTTTTTTTTCTTTTTTGAGTTGCTCAAACATAACATGTTATTAATTTGCATGAACAATGTTATGAGGAGCCTGGACTGCAAATGACAGACTAAAATTGACAGCATACAGAGTAGAAGGGATATCTAAATTGGTATTCCGAGATCAGTGTTGGCTCTGGATCTGCTTACTTCCTTGTTACAGATCATTAATGTTGTTAAAAAAACCTTTAATTAGATTTTCAAACGTAAGATGTGAAGTGATGGCAAATTGAGAAAAAATTAATAGAATGTGCAGGGAAGAACAACACAAGATTCAATTTGATAAAATGCAGGATACAAATGTCTCCCACTCCTAGCAACGAAGAGAAACCTAGAATGGGAAAACACTAGAAGAGTGATAAGTAAGGCCAGTCATGGTAATGAAGGTTTGTTAATATTGTAAAGCCAGGCATCAGTGTTAAGGTGTCATAAGTTCTCCCCCTGCACGTGTCTCATGACTCGGTAACAATGTGATTTGAAGGATCACCCCTGCCCTCAGTTTGGTTTGTAATCAGTCTACAGAAAGAATGAGTAGATTTTCAGTGTTTTG
The DNA here is from genome assembly GCA_013397245.1 of Thryothorus ludovicianus. Lineage (NCBI taxonomy): Eukaryota > Metazoa > Chordata > Aves > Passeriformes > Certhiidae > Thryothorus > Thryothorus ludovicianus. Next base: position 737,402 of record VZTB01010704.1, read on the forward strand.
ATTTCATTCTTCTCTGGAAAGACCCAGGTTCTGTTTAGATTTTATTTTTGTCTTTCTTCAAAGGCTTGCTCTCTGGTGCTGTCACTGCAACAGGCTTAATTGGGGAGTGTTAACAGTGTTTAGTGTATTGGATTATCTTCTGGTCTAAAATGTGTGATGTCTTCTTGTAGTAAGATGATCAGTATAGCTTTGAACTGTGTGAATCAAAGTACTGTCCCCTTGCTTTGTTGGTAACATGCCAAGTACCATGAATCCAAAGATAGATGTGTTGCATAGAATCCAGAGAAGAACCTCAGGATGTTTGTTAGATGGAATGGGTTTGGATTCATTTCTTGATATGTAAATATACAGCTCATTTCTGCAATAGAAAATGCATAGGAAGTGGGCTGGTTCTTACAATGTCGAGATTCAGAAGCTGCCATTATATAAGATGCATTTCTGTAACTCCCCGAGTTGCAATGCTTCCATTGCATCTTTCACAATTATTTACAGGTATTTCAGGTTTTAGTTGTATCTTTCTGTCCTCACCTGCAGATACTCTGTCAAAAACAAGGCAACAGAAGGGTCATTCAGTATTCCTCCAGTACCTGTTACTATCTGACTTACAGCTTCTTTTGGGTCAGCAGATGGTAAATAGCTCCTCTTTCTTTCAAGATCCAGGATCACCTGCTTTCATTCTAGGATGGAGATTGTCCATGTGTTTTATTTATGATTTTTTTTTATTTGTTGATGTATTGTCCTTTTCTGAAATAAAGCAAGTAGGAGACCAAAAAGTGCTTCAGCTTTTGGGGGGCCCTTTTTTGGCAGCCAAAGCTAGCAGTAGTCTCCAGTGTGTTTGATGAGGGAGCTAAACCTGGATGTCTTGTTGGAGGGACTTTCCATCACCACCAGAGAACTCCTCTTCAGCCATTTCCTCAAAAGTTCGTCTGTCCTCTTAAAGTTTTGGGACTGTTGTGCTTTAGACTGTCAGTGGAAGTTTAGGTTTGTCAATTAAAGTTTGAGTAACATTGAAATGAATGTCAGTACTGCTTCTTTTACTTACCTAAATAATCTTTCTTCCCTCTCACTCCCAGGCAAAATACAGAGTCCTTTAAATCCTGAAAAATTAAAAGTTGTGTTCATGTAGCTCTAATGTTTGGGCCTCTTAGAGAGGGGCAAAAAAAAAAAGACAAAATTACATAAAAAATGGGCTAGATGGACTTCATGCCTAATATGCCCAATATTTTCTTTCCAGCAGGGAAAGAGAAGAAACAAGTATATTGTGTGCTGGAGTATTTTCCTTGCTTTCAGCAGAGACTTTCTGAGTTAAACTTTGCTTGCTCTTTGACTTTTCTCCCTTCAGATGAATTTCTTCATCTTTTCCTACTACTCATCTTCTCGCCAATATCTGTGACTGTACATACTCTGGCCAGATATTTTAAAGTTAATATACTATGCCCCTGTGACCCTGAGTCTATACTGCAGTAACAGTAAAATTGTTGCAACGATCTCAGGTGTAGAATTTTGTACAAGTATCCAAAGTAATTGAAGTTCTTCAAGGGTCTTGAGCACCTTCCATATTCTTAATAGATTAAATTTTATTGCTGTATGTATTGAGAGATTCAGAAATTAAGAGATCACACCTTTCAGAAGTACTGGATTTTGTCTTCTTCTATAGGCAGGTAAGGGATTGAACTTTGGACTTCTGCTGTGATATATCATATCTTTGATGTAAACCATATGAAAAATACAGGTTTGCTCAAATCTTGCAGAACAGCTGTTGCTACTGAGTTTCTTTAGACATCAGTCTTGTTTTGAGTAGTTCTTCATGACCAAGGTTAATTGACACCTCTTACATCTCAAAAAAAATGGGCCTTTCTTTTATTATGTGCCCTCCACACCTGAAAAGTGTAAAAAATGGAGGAATGGATGAATAGAACAAAACAAATAGATATCATATTTTTCAGCCAAACCTGTGGGGTTTGAAAGTTTTTGAATCTTTAATTGGTGAATCAAATTCCTTTTCCTCTTTCCTCTAAGCGTATTCTAATGCTCTTTCCTCAAGCATACAAAGAGTGAACAGACAATTGGAGCTCATTCAGACATCTTCTTCGCCAGGAAAAATAAAAATCTGCAAAACAAGAAAAGCAGCAAGCTGGCCCGTGTGTTGAGTTCTAAACTGATCGTTTATCAGCAGATCTTTTTAAATTATTTGGACTTGACTCTTAAAGAAAGCATCCTTTAGCAAGTTAGTCTTATAGTTTGTGCTGCTGATGATGGAGGAGTTGGAAATACCTTTTTTTCTCCTGAAGTTTCTTCTTCAGCTGGAGCAGAAGTAAATTGTTCAGGCTTTAGAATGGAGAACTGGCTTGTCGGATTTCTTTTCTCAGTGTTGTTCTTCTTTCCTCACTCTTTTTCATCTCCTTCATCCATGCCATCTGACACAAAAGCCCAAAACATAACCCAAACTCATAAATAATTAGAGTTGGAGATCCTCTTGAGTACTCAGCTCCAAGGTATAAAAATTTCAAACCATACTGTATTTCCTATTGTGGATTTTTGGGATGTACTTACCTATCACAAGCTATAAAATAAAGATGGGCAAACTTCAGCATTACATGAGCAAATTAATTTGCAAATAAAGTACATAATGTCTGACAGGAACATATAAGAATTTATATTGAGAGAAACCTGGGTAAGAAGTTAAGGCAAACATACTGACAACTCATTGTCAAAAGAGATATCTCTGTGAACACGAGAAAAAAAAAGAAAATATTTATCCTTGAAATTTGGGAAGCAGACACATGTTGCCAGCAGATGAGCTCTGTACTCTTTCCCTCTGGAACTTTGGAATACTAAAAAAGTAGAGGAAAGAGGAAATCAGGATTAAGTATGTTTTTATATCATACTTTTGGGAAAACAGTGCACATTAAACTATAGGTCTTGATACTTTCTGGTATGTTAAATACAACAAAAGAGCTCCTCCTCCCCTGCATAGATTTCCTATTATAAAGGAATCTACCAGTGTTGCATGTGCATTTTCAGCTCCTGTGTATCTTTGTTCAATCTTTATTTTCACAGGCATAGAATGCCAAGCCAACCAAGCATCGGCTACCTCTGAGGAGTGCACAGTTGCATGGGGTGTCTGCAATGTAAGGAAAACTTTTATTGTGGAACTTGTGTGGGGTGATGCTATCCTCATTTTTTGAAGACATGGGACAGTATGATTTCTGTAGCATGTTTCACATAATCCACCAGAAATAAGAATTTTAAAGTCCTTATGTTTACTAGAATGTAGAAAGGAGAGAGAGAAGGACGGAGAGATGTTATAAAACACAGAAGCAAAGGGAGGAAGATAAGTTTTAATTATTTTATTTTTTTTAAGGAATAATAGATATTTCATTCTGAGCATATTTTTCCTGATCATGGTTTGCCTAGGAATTATACCTTTTCCTTTCCCCCAGTAATAGGATTACTTGGATGTTAGCCTGCTTGATTTGCCTATGTGCAGACTAATTCAAAGAGTCAGTCTAGGATAACCAGGTGATTTGCTTCCAGTTTTGGGGGAAGATCAAATCAATTGATCCCACTAGTGTGAACTTCAAACTTGAATACCTCTTAGCTAGCCTGGGCCTGAGTTGAAAAATAAGCTATATTGGTAGTGGAATAACTTCTGATCCTCAGTCCCATCTCTGCTGTGCTGTGGGATCGAGTTACTACATGGCAATGCTGGAACAAGACTACAAATGTTACAATTCTGTTTGCAGAGGACAAGAACAAAATTTTTAACCATATCAGGATATTTTAGTGACGAAATTATATTGTTGTGTGTGAGAGTCACCACAAATGGAACCTTGATTTTAAGTAGCTGTATGGGGTAAGAGAAAGGATGCCCTTATTAAAGACATAAATGAGATTTTTTTTTTCTTTCTAATTTTGCAAATTCCTTTTAATTCAGGCTCTGATATCTCCTGCAAACTGACAGAAAGCTTCCCTAAGCATGTATACATTTGTATCATCCCTGCTACTCTGAAATCCTCTCTCTTCTTTCTAATTGTGCTTCTTATCAGCATCTGCTCTGACAGTTTTAGCAGCTGCTAAACTCTGCATTCCCTCCTTCATCAGAAGTCAGTCCACTGCCACTGTGGAACAGGCTCCCTGCTGCTGTTTCACTAATGTTTCCTCCTCTCTGAAAATATGGATCAATTCCTTGGTGTTTACTAGCTAATTGACTGATCAATTGTCTCCACCTTTCCCTGCAAGCTCTTGCTACTCTCTTCTTACTGTGATGCTGTCAGTGGTCGTTTTCACATTGAGATGCATTCATACATTCTGAAATTATGCCATCTGAACTTTGTCTTCCAGCACGCTTTCCACTTCCACTGCATCTCTCGCTGGCTCAAAACTCGTCAAGTATGTCCACTGGACAACCGGGAATGGGAGTTCCAAAAGTACGTATCCTGCACAGATTTCAAGATGAAAAGCCCACTTGTCCTGTAAATATAAATGATCAATGTCACTTCGGTGTGTCTGAGTATAGAGTCGCTGTTCAGAGCGGTTCTTTCCTTAGTCACCTGGTTCTAAGTGAGCTCTGAAGGAAGTGGGGTATGTGGGAGCTGTGAGAAAGTAGTGATTTCTACTGACATTCTCTCTAAAGAATGGAGAGCAGGAGAGAAGTAGAATTACCTAGAAGGGGAGTCTCAGGTGAATACTGTGCTGCTGCATGAGCAATTTGGGTTTAGAGGATGACCTGAATTCAGCTGCTTAGGTTCCAGAGTGTTTCTGCTGAGGTGCCTGACATCTTATTGGATCCCTCTATTATCCTAATGATTTGTTTTATAACTCAGATAGCCTCAGAGTTTAATACAGCTGATTTCCTAGCATCTGGAAATCAAGTGTCCGTGTAGCTGTTCCTGCAGCTTTGGACCATTTATTTATAATTGCTGTATTTTGTTGGTTTATTTAATGATTTTCAATGGTCTCATGTTAAGAATAGTAGTAGGAGATCCAAGAATGGTTTTTTGAGGGATGATCATACTTTGAGATGTAATTGTTCATTGAGAATAGTTAGGAATTTTGCCTATCACTTGCTTCATTCTGCACCATTGATCTAGTAACCTTTTCTTGACTGTGGATTGTCCCTCTCCCCACCCACTTTAAACAAAAAAATAAATTAATTCTAGTCAGAGTCCAGACTGAAACAAAGCAAAACAGTTAATATAACTGTTGAGGATTGTGTTTGGGCTCTGGTACACAGTCAGTTGTGCAAATCATCATTGACATGACAACTGAAGTACCATAGTTTTGATATTTAGATGCTTTCCTGAACACACAATGAAAACTGAGTCCATGTTGCCTGGCTAATCACTTCATGTTGCACGGGCAGCATGATGAGAAACAGAGACATGAATTAATGTCTTCTGATGTGTGCTCAGTGTTACTTCTGTGGCAAGCTTTGGTCTTGTTTCATGCTGGGTATATTTGAAGTGGGATTCAGGGCAAAAGATAACTGGTATTGAGATCTTGCACCTGGTGTTGTGGATTGCTCAGGCTCTCTTCTAACTGGTGTCTGGGTAGACTTTATGGGGAAGTGAAATGTGGAGAACTTCCTAAGGTTTCCTTAACAGCATTTCACGTTCATCCCATTAACATGTTAATTATGCTGTAGTAGAATGAAAATAAAGCCACCCAAACCAGCACTCTTATGAATTATAATTTTTAAAAAAGCATTAACATATTATGTATTTGCAGGTATGGACACTAGAGAGATGGTCACACGCTTCTTGTTATGTCATCGAACTCAGTTGTTCTTGTCACTATGGGTTTGTTTTAATGACTTGGAAAGTCAGTAATGTATACGATTCTTCTTTCATGCTAATTTCTTCCTATTGTATACCATTGAATAAAGTCTTGCTGGAGCTTCCTGTTGAAGTTTTTTGTCTTGTGTTCAGGAGCAGGCAGTCAGAGCATGAGTGAGGAGAATTATCTGCAGACCAGGGACTTAGCTTATCTTAACTCTTTAGCTGGGCAGTGCTTTTCACTGTGAGTTTGGACCTACTCCCTCACAACTGAGGACGACATCTTTGGCTCACTGAGGTGGGTATTAAGCTCCATGGTGTAGTGCAGTGGGTGCAGGACTTGGCCTGGCTAAGAGTAGTTTATATAAATAACTTTTTGTGTGGACATGCTTTATTACAGCAGAGTTGAAATGATGATCTATACAATTAGGGGTTGTGTCATCATTAGAAACTAATCTCTCACTTCTGCTCTTGAGTCTGACTAGATCACTTTCCCTGCAGAGGAAATTTTCACTAACTTCCCAGTTCCAGCTCTTCAGCTTTGAGGAGCAGAAACGGGATATCACTTTTTGTCAGTGTTCATAAAGCACTTTCGTGTGTTGAGTGAAAGTAAACTCAGGAAATTCATGTGCTAGATTTGCTGGAAAGCTAAAAGTAAGCAGTATATAAGCAAACCAATTCTTGGTTGGCTTTCTAGTGGCATTTTCCCCAGTTCAAGTCCAACTGGCCAAAAATCATTCCTTTGAAAACTACATAATGTTCTGTTTGGTGTCTCCTCTGCCAAATGGCCTGGTATCCTGCTTACTGCATCAAATTTTGCCCTCTGTCAACAGCCTCAGCAGATGCTGGGAACTGAAATGGCATCCAAGAAATTTGTCCTGCTACAACAGGCTGCCTCTTTATGTCAGCAGTGGTAGACATGGTAGATTTCTGTCCTTGGCTATTCATGATGCCATCTTTGGATGTCATTTTTTTGCTAGTTGCTGAGGATGGGAAACTTGATAGCTGATGTTAAACATTAGTGTACTGTAGTGATAGGGGATAAAGATGGCGATTGACAGAACCAAAACTTACAGGTTTTTCAGTAATTGCTGGGGCTTTCTCTAATCTGCAGCAAGCAAATGCCAGGATTATTTTATCAGTTGGTGTCATTGCTCTGAAATTATATGGCTCGCTGTTACCCACCTTTAAGAAGAAAACAGGAACAAGTAGGACTAGAAGAGTGTATAGCTAGACAGTAAATAAACTGTTTCTTGGTAGAATGCTCATCCTGAATTTGCCAGGTAGTTTTGGTCATGGAGGCAGGAAGGCAACAGAAGAGGAGGGGGAAGATGATCCGACAGTGGTCAAAGTACTCATCCAAGCAGCAGGATATCCAGGTTAAATGCCATTCCCCAAAATTTGAACTTCTATTTAATGTCCTGTTGAGATGAATGAAATGTCAGATGTCTCTGTTTCTGATTGTCCATTTTGTTTGCAGTGTTTGGTTTTTCAGGACCTGGTACCCAGATGCTCACCAATTTATATCCTTGAGAACTTTGTTTTGGGTCCAGCGACATCATTCTGATTCATCCCCCTTTCATCTGTGCATGTTGCCCTGAGCATTTTTTTTTAGCTGAGGACTGAAGCATTTTCCTCTCTTCTGTGGCTTTGTGTGCATTTGCTTGAGGCTGTGCCTGCAGAAAGACCAAGGGGGTTTGGTATTTTTTATTGCCTTTTTTTTTTAATGTACCCTCCAACTGGCTGGCTGCAGGCACTCTCCCCTAAACACCCTTTGAAACTCTGCTCTGCTGCAGTGCGTAAAACTGTTGAATTTGATTTCAGATTGCTTTTGTAGTTTCTGTCCTAAACCTGGTTTTCCCAAATGGAAAAATACAGAGTGTAAGCACCAGTTGCTTACATGCCCAGGAAAGAAAATCCTTTTTCAGCTGCTGCCCGCTGCAGTAACCCTGCTGCCACTTCCCCTGCTGCAAAAGTGACAGGCCATGGCTGCTGCAGCACAGGACTGCCAGCAGCTCTGTTTTCTGTAGTGTATTAAGGATTGTGTTTGGAGAGACAAGGAAAAGCTTCAGCGAGTGAGCTCAGAGAGAAGCAGTGTGGCACAGGCAACACCAGGTGAAGGTACAAGAGATCTCTTTTATCCAAGGGCACAAAGTGCCCCATTTCCCCAGGGAATGCTTGCTTGCTTGCTTGGGCTGATATTGTTCTGTCCTAACTTTTAATGTTCAGCTTCTCCACCTCTGCTAGATGTGGGAGAAAGCCCATTTATTCCCACTGCCTTTTTTCCTGAAGCAACAATAATTTTTGACTGTAGCTTCCCCTTTTTGTAAAATACAGAGAGCTTCCTGGGGAGGAAGGAGGAGTAGGGCACATTTCTAAGTCTCCTGTGGGGAAGATAGGTTCACAGGCGAGAAAAGACCATGTCAGTGCCATTTGCCCATCCTGTAAATGGAGAATGCATTTGAACTGTGAATTTGAAAATAAAATCAGGAGAGAATGACAGTTAAAACTGCAGAGAGCAGTGTATCCTGCAGCTGCCCAGTGTAGAGAAAAACAAATCACTGGTAGACCTGCTGTGGAGCAGAAGGTAATTTTGACATTTCTGATTCTTTCTACAAGTCTGTCAGATGAAGCAGGCTGCATCGCTGAGCAGGCCATGGCAGAGAGCAGCCAAAATGACTAGACAGTGACTTCCTTCTCTGCCTTTTGCGAAGGAGACAACGAGCTCCAGGTGCAGCGTGGCATCGGCTGTGCCTCATGCTTCAAATCCCTCAGTGGTCTTGCACTAAAATGCCAGAATCAGGACAATGTGACACCAGGATGACATGGCACATTAGGCTGCATGGAAGCAGGAGGGGATGGATGGGAATTTTCCTGTCAAAATCACTACAGACCGTACATTAAAAAAATGCCAGGGTGTCAGGAGTCTGCTGGTTGTAAAATGTCTGATGTCTGAGAAAAATGGCTGAAGCCTCAGCCAGTTTGCCAGGTTTGTAGTGACACACTCTGGAGTGAACTTCATCATGTCCTCCTACCACAGTCAGATTGGGAGGGACTATCTATGGAGATGCAGCTGTTTGGGCTGGGATGAAGAAGCTTTGCAATTGCTTTGTGTGGTTCTGTACAAATACCCCTTGCAGGGGAGCCCCAGGAGCTGCTCGCACTTCTCTATGGTCAAGTGTGATGGTGAAACCCCAACCACACATGAGAAAATACACCTTTGAGTGTGGAGTCTGTGTGCAGGTAAGAAAGGGGCCCTCAGCTGTCAGCCCTCTCCCACTGTCTCCTAATAAAGAAGCTAATGGCATCCCCAAGTGGTCTGGGACCACATCAGCAGAGTTAATGTGAAGATAACTTAAGCAGCACTGGTGGTGTGTGAGCTGCAGCAAAGCCTGCACAAGCAGAGAGATGAGCTTCCAGGAAGGCAGCACCCACTTGGGAAGATCTGTGCTATTTCTGAAAAACTGCCTCCTCCAAAGGCATCAGGGCAGAGAATGGCAGTGACACCCCTGACTGACTCTGCCAAGAGTTTCATTATTTGAGCTAAAAAGGAGCAGCCAGGAATGGAGGGGGAAGGTAACTCAGAGATGGGCAGAGGCAGAAGCAGAGACCAAGACTGAGTCTCTGCTTTCTCCCACTGTCAGGCAGGCAAGGAGATGTTCTGGAGGATGGGACCTACCCTTGCTGAAGAATACAGGCTCTTACCTTTGTCAATGTGGGGGTGACCCCACATTGTAATTGGACAGTGGGAACGTGGTGGTGTCATAGGACATCAGAAAGGCACTTGCAAGGTGCAGAGTTTATGCCTGTGAAGCACTGCTGGGCCAGCACGCTGCCAGCCCTTTCCTGGACCTCAATGAACTCCCATCCTTCTGCCCTATGGCAGCTGCTTTGCCGTCCAACAAAGTGATGAACCCCTCGACACTGTAAGAGGAGACACTGGCACCCCAGGTTGTTCACCCCAGCCTGGGTGACAGCCATCGCTGCCTGGAGATCCCCAGGCCATGGCTGGAGGAAAAGAGGAGGTGACACTACAGAGGGTATTTTCCTAATGCAGGTTTCTCTAGGGGCTGGAGGGGAAGAGGAGGATGAGTGTAGAGAAGCATCCTTTGTTTCCCTGCTTTGCTCACCACATTCTCCCCACAAAACCTGTGGGAAGAGCAAAGTCTTGTCTGCTTTTGCTTTTCCTCCCAAACTCCCTCTGCCAATATCATTGCTGGTTTAATCTGCTGTGGGGAAATACACCATTCCCCCACCATAGGCTCCATACATTGCTCAGTTTTCCTCCCCAGTGCAGCAGGCTTTGCAGTAAGCCTGTTATTGCTCGCCACAGGGCACCTTGGCGCATGGATGGTTTTCCCCATGTCACTCACCCCACCACCGCCCTCTCCCCATTCCCCCCGCTGCTCACTCTGGTCTGTTCTCTGTTCTCTTTCATTTCCCCTCTCTCTGATATGGTTCCCATGGAGATCCAAGGTAGCAGTGGTGCCCTTCCTCCACAGCCTGAGGGAGGGCATTAGTAGGGTGATTTTGGGCTCACTTGGGTTGATGTTGCATTCAATCCCAGAAGTCAAACCACAAGGTGCTGGAAGTTGCACCTTGTGTTTTCTCTCTCTGCTGCTTGATTCCTTCACAACAACAAGACATCGGCCTGTTCTTTCCCTTTTTTAGCAGCTTTCTAGCTTCTCTCCTTTGGACACAGAAAGGGTAGCTCGCCAGGTCTTTGCATCCTGCCATATCCAGCTATGGTCTTGGTTGTAAAAGCAAAAAAAAAAACCAAAAACATTTGAGGTTTGATTTGAAAATCCATTGGAAATTAGCACGAGATTCTTTTGGAGAGGCCAAATCTGCGTGTGGGGATGCATCACTGCCTGTTGCCTTGAAGAATTTGTCCACTCCACTGCAGCAGCCTGGAATTTGCTTGTTTACTGCCTTTCCTTTACATATGGCTGTGAATATGGCTCAATCACCTGATTTCTTGGTCCTTGCATGAAAGGTGAGTCCTGACCTCACTGTTCCAACACATAAACCAGGAATACAGCAAATAAGTTTCCTCTGGAAAGGAATCAGAGGTACCAGCATGGTACGTATCAAAATTCAGGATGGGAATGCAAAGCGGCAGGGTTCTGATGGGGCCCCTGAGAATGTGTCCTTTTCTTCTGTTTGTCTTGTTCTTACTTTCGTGTCCTCTTCATCTTCCTGTGCTGGATCTCCAATGGATGCTTATTTGCTGGGAAGGGATTAAAGGGAGTTTTTTTCTCTTGGAATGAAGCCTACCTAATATTCTTTTCATCCCACTTCCTCTCCCATGCCCTCTAAGACACCATTTTCCGTGCCGATCGAAAAGGGCATTCATCTTCTGTCAACTCATAGAGAGAAGTGATGTGCTGTTGGAGTAGTGTCTTCATCGCAGTTGTATTGGATGCATTGAAATAATTCATTTTGATATTTTAGACATGAAACATTATGATTTTTTAATGAAAAACATGGGTTTGGATGCTTTGTGTGCTCCTCCCCCTCCCACCCTTCACCAAATGTCAGTATTGTGGATTTTTGAAGGGTGTGTGCTTGCCAAAATCCATCCCAGAGCTGCAGCCTTTTCTGTAAAACATGAGTTCAGTTTTGCATGATTTCAGTGTACAAGTCATTATGCTTGTCACAAAACCCTTTTACTCATGTTTGGTTTTGGGGATGAGAGTTGACTCCAGGTGCCAAGGCTCTCATGTCCAGCTGCTCCATGCAGAATGAGTGGCCATCCACCTCCCTGCTTAGCTAAGTGGAGACCAAACATTTAAATACTCATAAACCACTGATGTATGTAATGTTCAGAGATGAAAGTCTACAAAGAAAGACAACAGCTCTGTGAGGATTGTCCTGAGTTTCTGGTTTCTACAAAACCTTCCAAGACTCCCTAAAGGGACTTGTGTGAGAAGCAACACAAACTTGATCTCATAGCAGATATTTTGGGTGTCTCTTGGTGCCACTGAGTGCCTTTCCAGTGCGGCAGTAAGATGGCAAAGAAGTGTTGCTCCCAGGTAGGAGGCAAAATGAGATATCCCTTCCTTTTTGAGACATTTTAGGACAGATATAATTTTATCCATGTGGAAACTTCTTGAGATGTTTGAGGTAAATATGAGTTCCAGTGAGTCTATTGGACACAATTCCAGGAGGGTAAAATTCAGAAAGCAGAAAGGCCCGTGCTGGATTTGCTTCAGGTGATTTTTACCTATTTTCCAGACCTTGTTCCTATGCTCCTTGATGTCACCCATGAGCCTCAGCTTCATTTCAGACAATAGTCAGCAGATCATAAACCCAAATCACAGTCTCTTATTGGTCCAGGCACTACCTATATTTAAAACCTGTGACCAGCACCCAGAGATGTTCCTTCTGCTTCCATATTACATATGACACCTCTCTCAAAAATTGTTTTTGCTGTTTCTGCAACCACTATATTTCTGCTCACGCTGTATTTCTATTCTGGGTTGTGACTGCCTCCACCACCTTACTGACATGGCTCATCCTGCTTACAGCTGGAGACATCTGAGGGACAAGATGGCATCCATGGGAGAGGGACACAACAAATCCTCAAAATCACAAGCAGATGCAGCATTTGTGCCACAAATCACTATTGGAACCTCAGCCATTACTTGTTTTATGGCCTCACCTTTGTTTCCTCATCTATGCAGTAGGTTGCATTGGCAGCATGGAGCTACAGGTGATGACAGTGGCCCTGGATTTGAGGCCACTATACATCAACCATCTACAGAAGCACTAAAAGCAGCTCCTGGAAGATGAGGCAGCCTCATTTACTTTCTCCTTTCCCACTTCTCCTCTGGGATCAGAATACCAGTTTGAGCTCTTTCCCTTGAGTGTGTTGTCAAGCTCTTTGAGCTGTCTGTAACTGTTGCATCTTCATTAGTGTTTAATAATCCCTGGTCATCCCTGAGCAGCATGAAGATGTCGTGCTTCTGACAGGAGGCATCTATGGCCAGTCCTATCTATTGTGGCAACACGTGCTCATCAGAGCTTTGCACATAGAGCAGATGTGCCTGAGGTGAGGACGATGAGCTCAACTCAGCTCCTTTCTGCTGCCCATAAATCACATTAGAGTATATCAAAGCCTTGAACTGTCAGCACTACCTAGATGTAAGTACTGTAATTATCCTAAGTAAAATTAACAGTTTATCAGACTTCCTGTGTTGAATTTTTTTTATTACAGGGTTTTTTTTTTTCATCACAGATTTGATTTGCCATAGAGCTTATGTGACTCTGGTTTATAAATCTCTGGCTTTCAAACACTACCTGACATCTTGAGCCATTATAGGAGCTAATTGGCTGCTGCTCAGAGGCTTGTTTTGCTGAGGAGAAGGCTTCTCTCCTGTCTGTCCTGAAAGTTTCTGGTCCCTTTCAAAAAAAAGGTTTTCTCATGCAATGAGTGATGTTGGCTCCTTACCAAGATCCTATGGGATCCAGGCACAGATGCAACACTACACAAATAAAGCAATGAACCTGTGCCAAGGAGAACATGGAGTGGCAAGTGTGGGGAGCAGAAGGGGCTTGAGCCTTCCTCATGTACAGCAAAGCAGAAGGTAGCAGGATCATACAGTGAACACAAAGATGGTCTCTCCAGCCCACCATCCTCACCAGTGACTGCCATCATAGGCTGCCTCCACATCAGGGAAGGCTGCTGACAGCAGCTGTCAAGGTAGGAGCTTCATAGAGGCACCTGAACAAAGCTGTACTAGTACCACAAGTTATTTATAACACAGTCAAAGCTTCCTAATGATTGTATCAGGCTGCATAGTTCAAGTCATATGAAATAACCTTTTTTTCACCCTATCAGAACAGCCATTGAGCAAAATTGCTCCAGTAACAGGGAAGCACTTGACCAAGCTTGGTGTTGCGTTTTCCACTGCCCACCTCCCTGCAGGAGATGACAGAGAAGAGTCAGTACAGGCATTTCACCGTGAGTTACAACTGGCATAAAAAAAGGGGCTGTATTTTGAACACATTAAAAAATGAGCCTTTTTCCACACACACCTTTGCACAGCATTAGGAGAAGAGGAATGTTATTGCTTTTGTCCCAGTAGATCCTGGCATTAGAGGTTCATTTTGGTGATTTTTCTGCATGTTCAGTGCCTTTCCACCAGATCTGCACTTCCTGAAGATGATTGAGAAAATGAAACATGACAAAACAAAACTCATTTTAATAGCTTGTCTTAGCCAAGGCCAACTAAGAATATAGCTGTGTTGTTATCATGAGCTGGAACGCAGAGCTACTTACTTCATTCACAGGAACAACAACAAAATAGCAGCCCATGGTGTTGGCATGGGTAGAGCCATAGCTAAAATACTGTATGCAGAATAGAAAAATACCTGAAATAAACTCCTTTTTTTGGATCTAAAATATTTTTTCTTGGGCAAAATAGACGACTTAGAAAGCTCCAATGGCTTGTGACAGTCTCCTTGAAAAGTGGCGTTTTGTCCAACATGTGACTGGAAACCTCTGACACCCTGAGGATGAAACACTGACACCCCTGGTTCCAGATGAAAGCCAGAGTCTGAGCATTGGTGCTACACTGATGAGTGAAAGCTTCAAGGCTGGAGACTTAAGAAGGACAGAGCATTTAACTGAAGTATTTTACATTTTTGATTGAATACAGTTCTGGAACCAGGGCAAGCATTGTATATGTATATCCATTCCCAGCCATTGAAAAAGGAGAGCTGCAGGTAGAATAAAGTAAGAGTTGGCTGAATTCCTCATCATGAGACTAACATAATTAGATTGGAGTTTGTTTTGCTTTGCTTTACTTTTAATTAAAAGGCTCCCTGTACAATTTTGACAAGTATTTTCACTATTTATGGATAACTTCTTTCCAGGATCAGGTTTCATTCCCCAGACGGACCTGAGCAGCTTCACCTAGCCATGTGGATACAGAGGCGTTTCATTCTCTGGAGACAGAACTTCATCTGAAGTACGAAACAGGAGGATATAATGTAGAAATAACTATAGTAAAATCTGCTAAACTTGGAAAGAGGAACAGACTGTTTATCTGATTGTAACAACATAATGTCCTTCAGTTTTATTCCAAATTTTCAGTCTGTTTTGGACTATCTTTTGCATCTTAAGTAAATCAAACTGTCCCTAAATGCCCCATGAATATACCTGAAAGCAGTATGTGCTTGTACTTTGAGCATAATTTCTTCTTCTTCTTCTTCAGTCCACTGGAGAAATCTTTTAAAACAGCCCTTCAAAGTGCCTTCCTAGAGAAGATAGGGTTCCCTCTCTGGGATTTCAATTTTTCCTCTCTGTTCTGGACACTTGGTCCATCCACCCTGCTCTGCACCTCCCATTTCCCCAGCTGTGCCTCTGCCTGTTTCCTGTACACTTGCAGGCGCTGCTGGAGCAGACTAGTGCCACCAGCTCTACTGAGCCAGGAGGTGGCTATGGAGGCAGCACTAAAGATCTCCAACAGCTCATTCAGGAAAATGGCTTGGGTTTGATAAGGCCCCTTACCTCCATTCCAAACTGCTGTGAGTGAGAGATGTGGATACATGTGCTTCCCCAGTCCGTGTATGTCCATACCAATTCAGGAGGAGACATAAAAGCTGTCAGAGCTGCCCTGGCTTCCTTATTTCCGTGAATTTCCACCACCATTTTTCCTCCCTCGTGCTTTGGGATCAGCTGCAGTATAAGCCATACAGAGGCTTGAAGAAGACAAGGTAATGTGCATCTCCTGGAAAGTATGAGCTTCAAGGTATTTAGGCCATGAGCACATTTGTGTGCAGAATGGTGCTCAGAAGAACAGCAGGAAGAGAAATATAGACAAGTCCTGGCTCTGCATTTGTGAAAAGCCTGTTTGCAGCAAGAGTAGCTGAAAAGCTCTGTCACACCCACCCTCTCTCAGTCTGACTCTGCGGCTTTTCCAGGACATCAGGCTCATCCTCCACCTCAGCTTTCTTGTTGGCAGGCTCGGGAAAGCAACAGAAACATCTGTAACACAGGTTTAGAAGTGATTACTCAGAGTCTACAATGCTTTGGATCAGAAAAGTGCAAAGCAAGCACTTTTATTTATTTAGGTGCTAGACATGTATGGTAATTACTCAGTGCTTGTGTGTTTGGGTGGCTTTCTATATTTGAAAAAAAACAGACTGCCACGAATCAGTCACCAGTAAAGATGTCTCAAGAAGACGAGCTGAGGTAGGGAAGTTTCTGTAGTGAGTCATGGCAAGATCACAAGTAATTTGTCAGTGAGTTCCCATCCTCATCCTTGGCTGTCCAAGACATTTCCCATCCCGTTGGGTGGCTTCCAGGCACTCCTGTGCTGTTGGTGCCAGCAGCCAATATCCCTGTGCATGGGCCCTCTCCTCACCTGTCTTATGTGAGCAGCAGTGCACAGATCCTCCTGCACACAACTCTGTGCATCTTTTTTTCTCCCCAAAATCTACTCTTTGAGGTATCTTTCAAGAATTATCCAGAATGTAAGAGAGATATACATTGGGGCTGGAATGTAAGTTCTTCCTTTAGTAAGCCATACTGTTTTCATACAAGGAAAATAAAAAATTAGTTTGCTCCCACTCCTTCTGCACACACATTGTTAGAAACATAGACTAAATTAATTGCAGGAACATCAGGCACCAGAGGGGTAGAGAAAAAAATCCAAAACCTTGTAGTACAAATCTAACAGCATTTTATGTTCTCTGGGGTTTTCACTTGCAGTGACTCTGAATCAAGGTTTCAGTCACATAGAATTTAATGCCAATTTTTATCTGCTTATTCCATGCTGGGGATGTGCATTTGACCTCTGCAAAAGTACAGTTTAAGGCCTCAATGCATCAGTGCTTTTTGAATCTTGGGTATGAGCAGGGCCCCAAAATGATTTCTGTCTTTAGTCCTCTAACAAGAAGCTTTTTCTCCCTTTCTTCTGTCTGGGTCTGGATTAACAGATAGACATTATTCATCTGTGCCAAGGTCCCACCTCCTGGGCGAGGTGATGAAATTGTAATTTCAGTTTCAGGAGCTGAGATTATTTCTTTTAATAAATTAAACTTCCAGTATTTCATCATACTGAGAGGAAATTTGAAAACATCACCTACAAGATGTTGGCTGAACTCTGTGGAGATGCTGGAGCTGTAGATCAAACAAGAGATGCACTGCACTGTGCATCTCAACCGAGACTTAATGAGAAGGTTTATTTCGACAAGGGCTGCTTCCTGGGTTATGGCTGGGGTGGCGTTTCACTGGCCTATAAATCTGGCTTCTGGGGTAGAAGATTTGGCAGGGGTCTCTCTTTCTCCCAGAGGTGTGGGAGTCTCACAGCCCAATGATACACAGAAGATAGGGGACATTCGACGTTATACTGAGGATGGGAGACTTCCCACCACTGAATTGCCTTTAGAGGTGATTTGAAGGCTAGAAGATTGCAGAATGCATCTGGCTGCTGGTACAGAGCAGTGAGCCCCACAAATGTGCCATATTGTCCCTGGGGGCTCTTTTGCAGGGCTGGTTACAAGATAGGAGGACCTGACAATCTTCGAGAGCACCTGCCTCATGCCTCCCATCAGGAGTGCTGTGATCACTGCAATCTCTACCTGTTTGTTTCTGGAGGTGAATTTTTCCAGTTCAGTGGCTGAGGTGGCAGAGCAGGAAGCAAAACACTCTGACAAAGCTCTCCAGATTCTTGTGAGCAAAATGCCTGTCTTGGAAAATGGATCCACCAATATTTTATGCAACCAAACAAAACACATGATGCTGAATGTTCTTAGTAGATCTTCTCTATAAGATTATCTTCCTCTCAGAGCATGTTGGAGCCTGGATGTGTCAGTCCCCTGGCCCATGGAGCTTTGCTGAGGGGAAAAATTTTATTTTTTTCTTATTTTCACTTACTTTCTCAGCTCTGAGTGAGGAGCTTCATCAGATAAAACTGCAGCAAGCAGTTAGCAAAATCCTGAACACTTCCTTTGCCATCAGTGTGTGCGCCTTCTTGAACAGAAAGATTTTGCAGCCATCACTCAGGCACTTTCAACCCCCATACCATGCCAGTAGATAGTTCTGGCTTTTCTGTAATAAAAGAGCTCACTTTGGATCCTGCTGATTTCAAGTATTCACTTCCTCTTACTATCTTCTCTTTTTGTTTGTTTTGTTGGGGGGTTTTTCCCTTGAGAAAGTGAAAGTAATTTGCCTGTTCTTGCAAGATCTGTTTTGCACACTCCCTTCCCCAGGACTGATGCATGGGACCAGGAGGTGACTAAGGGCTTTGCTGCAGCCGCACATCGAGCAGAGAGCCTTTTGTAAAGTTGAGTGTTATATAGCGGGAAATGCTAAATATGACGAAACAGTTTCAGGGCTCGGCGTTTCAGCAGCTGATTACTCCCAGTCCAGGGTGAATCACCCTGGAGCTGCTGCAACCTCAGGCAGGTGCCGCCTCCGGAATCCACCCACCACCTTCCCTATGGCCTTTCCCATCCCTTTGCAGAGTTTTATCCAGCAGCAGCAGCCGCAGCTGCACAGGCACTCTTCTCACTCAGCACTCTTCTCTCCCTTCAGTTCCAGCATGACAGCTGGAGCTTGTCTGGCATAGTGGGACATCGCCATGGACTTACTAGACAGCACCAGCAAAACAGGAGAGAGAACTTCTAGCTGGGAAGTTTTAGGCTCTCTCAACCATCTCCAAGTTTCCCTGAGCCTGTGCAATTTCCTGAGAGCAGAATCTGCTGCTGCTGGATATATCCCAATCTCTGGAGAGGCAGAGGGGTTCAACAACCCTTACAACACTAAATCCCAGCTGAAGTAAAAGGGGCTGTAGGGTCAGCCTCATTCAGAGAATCACAGAAACCACGATCACAGGGTAGGGGTGAGCTCGAGAGGGAGCTGATAATCCCAGCGAGTTCTGCAATCTGTTCATTTGCTGCCCACATCGCCGGCTGCTGTCTGGTCCTGGGGTTTAAAGTGTGCATGGGGTGTTTCTGAGGAACTCAGAATCCCAGCTCATCCCTGCTTTGTCCTGATTGCATAAATGACCCCAACACAACACACCCCTTGGGCTTGGTAAGGGGCCGAACATGTTCATCATCAGGTCTCCCACTGGCAATATTCCAAAGATGTCTTCCCTGCTTAGCATAGGCACTGCCAAAAGGTGTGCTTGGGAGATGTGTCTTCCTCAGCTTTGCACTGCATCTTCTGGATCCCCAGGGCTCTTCCTTGTCCCATTGTACCATGAAAACTGGGATTAGTACCAGTTGCAGAGCCTGTCCCACCCAGAGGTATCACCATCCACTTCTGGATATCCTGCTCACACCACTCTGGGACCTACTTGTAGTTCCAGAAAACAGACGTTTGAGGGGCTGCTGCAGTGTAAGCTTATGTCCAGTCCAGTTAAATGGTGGTTTGTGATTGAGCTGGAAACTGTTTGAAACAGGGTCCATCAGCAAAGTTGGATGACCAGAAGATGGTTGGTTTTATAGTTAGAGACGGGCTATTTAGAAAAAGCAATTTAAAAAAATCAATGATATGATATTTGATTGTTCTGCACTGAATTCAATTGCTGTTCTTTCAATTTCCTAAGATGAAAATACAGTAAAAATTGGGGTTTTTTTAACCTCTTTTTCTTTATAGCAAAAGATAAGATCAATACTGAGCCAAGGTACCAAGCTCAGCTATGGCATCCTGGGTGAACCTGGCATTCCATTCCTTGCCTCAGGCCTCTTCCCATTGCCACACCAGGAGCTAGATGAAAAAGGAAGGTCCTTTCCAAAGGGACTCAACCAAACAGATTCCCAATATTCTATATATAAAATTCCCAATATTTCTATATATAAAACTGAAAGGTTTATCAAAACCAGCTGTTGAGATACCCTGTGCCATTAAAGCACATTTGTTAAGGAATGCTGCTATGTTTTAGAACACCAAATCTAAGAGCATCCTTTCACACTCTATAAGTAAAAACATTATAATATCGAAAAAGAAGGTGGTTTATTTTGACTATCCAGAATGAATGAACACTAGTAACCAAACTACAGGAAAACACAACTAAAACTATAGTCCTTATTTTCTGTATTTGAAAGCATCCTGTTTTTCTTCCCAATGATCTCTTGATCTCATGTCTATACATTTTTATTATTAGTCACCTGGCAGCTCTTTTTAAACTACATTTTGAGAAATAAGACTTCCCCTTTGATAACCTCAAACCTTCAGAACAAGCTATGAGTTCTCAACCAAAGTGCTCTCCCATTTCAGCACAAGATGTGAAATTTTGAAATACAACAAAGGTAAGGGGAGGTATTTAAATTAAAGAAAATAATTCCCTAAAATATTACTAGCAAACGCAAGAGTAGAAAATCTGTCAGAGCTGAACAGATCTTCACCTCCTAGGAGTGTTGTGGCAGACGGGTCAGAGAAGGTGGAAGAACATGCAGAAGGTGAAGAATGAAAGCTCTCTCTGACAAACAGAGGCAGAAGCCCTGGAGAGGGATGGGCCAAGAAGGATACAAATGCAAGTTGTGATCTTTCATTAAAATAATCATCAAATCAGAAGTGCTATGACTTGGCAGGTAAGAGCTTTTGCTTATGAGCTGGGAGGAGTGACCACCAGGGTTTGAAATATCCCTTGGTGATGAATAAGAGGTGAGCAAAGGTGGGTGCATTTACCATGCGCACACTCTGAGACGTCACCGTCATTGCTCCTCTGTTTCCTTCATCCCCTACTTGAGCTGGGAGTACCAAGAAGGAGATTTCCCTGGGCTACCCACAGGTCTGCTCCAGGGCAAAATTTCCTTTAGTCCTGCCTGGCTCCTGCTGGTCCCCCAAGAATCAGGGCAGGGCAGCATGTGGGCAGCTTTGCTGCTCCTCTCAGTGCCACAGCCACCCCAGCTGGATCCTGGGGAGCAATTTGGTGAGTTTTACATCCAAAGCAGGGGGTGAAGTAAAAAACTTTCTCTTTCTCTCTGATATTCTCAGAGTAGTACGACAATAACACAAAATGAATATGAAATCAAGAAAAAGTCTCTTTTAATCAATAAAAAATAAAAGACTACAACAGTGAACCACATAGGTTTTTGGAAGATTTTCCTCACAGTGTATCATTTCTCTCTTGAATTCAAAATCACCCACTAGTGAATTTGAATGAAAATCACTGAAAATATAAAATTTCCAAAAGCATTTCTGATTGAGAGAGGTGGACAACAAACAGATCATAAGGCTGCACACAGTTGCCATAGCAACAGGGCTTCCAAAAGGAGGCAGGGGAGCCTTAGCCTTCATGAGCATCACCAACCTCCACCACACCAGAAGAAGCAGGAGCATCCCAAAACGGATGTTGGGAGTTGTCCTTCAAAAGGAGGATATCCCTTCAGGGAGAGAGGTGGGAGGCTGTGCAGACAGAATCCTTCCTTTTGGCCCCCTTGGCAAAAGAATCACTGAGCAAATATGGAGAGTTTGGGATCTTGGGAAGAGACCTTCAGAAACACAGCCTTAGGACAACTGTTGAGTTGTCTGGGCTTACCTCAAGCAGTGGGGATGGGAGGTGATCTCAGGGTTTTTAGCAGCTCAGATTTCTATTTGAGACTGAGCCCTGAAAAGCTTTAAAAAAAATAAATTAATTAAAAAACAACAGAGGCCAGAAATCAACCAGCTTGGCTCCAAAAAATCTTCCCTGTCATGCACTGATTTAAAAAAGAGCACTGAACACTCCTGACTCCGGCATGGGGCACCGTTCACAGAAGACTTAATCTCATATGGTAAAACCAAGATGAGTAAGGGAAAGGGTTGCTCTGTTACCCAATAAATAGCAAAAGCTATTGATAAATACTTTCAATAAAGTCAAAGTCCTTAATACTTTTTTTATTGTCAGCCTACAGTGAATATATTGCTGCAAAATAGGCAGCCAAAAAAGGGAATGAGATGCAAGTCTGAAAGAAGGCAGTGGTTAGAGAGCACACAGATAAAGTAAATGTTTTCAATTTCATTGTGCAGGAGCAATTTCACCCAGCACTAACTGACAGTAGTGGTTACTTTGGGGAGTTAGTGATGGATATGCCAGGATCTCCCATGTTTAAAAAGGCCAAGGGAGTTCCTATGAAGAGAAAAGGGAAGACAAGAGAAGCCAAAGGAGTCTTAGACCAGTCAGCCTACCTGTAACTCTTTAGAACAAATAATGAATTTGTTTGTGAACATCCAGGAGATGACAATGAGATGAGAAGCAGCCAACCTGGATCAGTCAAGACCATGCCATACCACACCAATCAGCTTTCCTCCCAAAGCAGACTAACAGCACAAGCTCCAGAGGTGCAGCAGCTCTGCTCCAGACAGGCTGTGGCCCAGTCTCATGCAGTGTCCTGCTAAACCAGGCAGAAAAACACACTTGATGAAATTAGTGGAGGACTAGTGGCAAAGCCCTGTGCTCTTCTGGACTTCAAAGGTGATTTATTTTCCAAGTGAAAGGCTGGACCAAGTGAGGGTGGGCCAGGATCTGTCCTGGGCACAGGTCTGTACATGGCTTTCACATAAATTATTTGCCTGAAAGATTAGGTTGATTAAACTTGCAGATGATCCAAAGTTGCAATACAGATAACTGTCCCTAAAAATAGTACAAAAGGGCTTTACAAAACAAAATAAGATATTCAAATCTCAGATATGCTTACTAATAGCATCTTGGAAAGACTGAATATACATATAGATGAGATCAGTCAAAATCCTTAGCTACCTATCACCCTAAATCAGGAAATTACTTTCTACTGGAGCACTGTGCAGAGCTCACCACCTGATTTGTTCTGTCTCTGCAGAAGAAGAACCAGAGCAGCATCTTTTATTTTACATTTTAATTATTTTTTTTTTATTTTTAAGGTCCACATATTGCCTTAGGCATGCTGTAATTCACATTGGTGACAAATAAATGTGAAAAGCCTTCCACCACATTACCAGCAAGCCTGGAGCCTCCATGAGCTGAGAATTCAAATACATTTTGACCCTTGGTTGGACTGGATGCTGTGGGATGAGAATAGACCCAAAGTAGAGTCAATACTGAGAAAACTTTAATGGTCAAATAGTAATTAATGTAACAGTGTTTTGCAGGTTTAGATCAGAAGCCATGAGAGTAAGGGAAAAAATTTCCCCAAGTTAACATCCCAATTCTTTTCCATTAAGAAATTCACAATATTTTAACTGTAGGAGGAAGTAACACGAGGAAACTGTACCAAGGAGAAAGTGTGCTGAGCAGGATACCAGGTATTTTTCTAAGAGTTGGGAGATTTCCATCGACAGCATATGATACTCCCTTTACCTCTGCTGCAAGACAAACTTCCACCTTACTGGCAAGGCTTCCTCCTACATATCTGTATTTTATATTACAGATACATGATCAAAACTGATCAGGCAAAATTGAAGGTTACCAGCTGGTGGGACTTCCTGACACAGCTTATGAGGGACCTGGATGGCAGACCCCATCCAAACCACTAGGGTTGACAACTGGCCTGACAGCCCTACAGTGTGAACCTAAGGCTGATTTAAGTAGAAGTTATACCTGTACAAATTATAATAAGAGAAATATGATTCTTTTGTATCATCCACTACCCAAAATAAAAACACGAACATGCTGCCTTGGTCTGGATAATGCACACAGAGGAAGATGAGCCAGGCTTGAGAGAAGACTCTCATGGGTCTGGGCAGGCTGCAGCCTGCTCTGGGGCCACATCAGGCTCCAGGCTGTGTGCCCAGAGGAAGCCTTCAGTGCTGGGCTTGGTGTAATGAAGAAATATGGATGTGAATTAAACCCTCCAAGGAATGATGAAATTACATTGTTTGTTTTAACCTTTGTTTTAATGAATCATATTCAATGCTTCTTGGTTTTCTGTTGGTATGAATGGGTGACTAGGTGTGCTGTGTGAAAAATACCCTTGGAGGAATACTAAAACAAGGTAGTAAATTAGTTAAGATGGCAGGTTTTGGAGCTGAAAACAAACTTATTCAGATGTAGCCAGGCTTACCTAACCACCTCTTCTGCTTTGGCAGTGGGAAAAACTGGGCCACTTGTGAAACAGGGTATATATAGACAATAAATGTTAATACATTTTAAATTAAAATTAAGGTTTAAGAAAGATGTGTTAAAGGAAAGTTACCGTGGTGATGCCTATCACGTTACATCCCCAAACACAGTGGAAATCAGATTACGGTATGACCTAGGTCATACAGCTTAGCAAAAAATCCAAAGAAGACTGGATATCCCTCTTTGAAGAAGGAGAGATATCTCCTTCAGTATCCTTATATCTTTCAAAGGCCAATGTTCTTCACTGCTGGAAAGCTCACTGGGGTTTTAGCCTGAAAAGACTCTGCTTCCTTGAAATCTTCCTAGACAAGATTAAAATCTAAGTAATTCCTTCAGTGGCAATCTCACAAGTCACTTTGATAGATATACAACCTGCTGATCAACCATTTGAATCTACTGATATATTGATTTTATCTTAATCATGATCTCGGTGTGATCGCTTAATTGATCTCCCTTTAATTAGCTTAGTAGAAATAATGAATTAATCTAGTGATATCCTTGCTCAGGTGTTCCTTCATGTGTTCATCCTTTTTAATCACCTCTGCAGGGAATATACAAGGTAGGTATGCACTATTAAGTAGTCATCGAGGTCACAAACCTGAGGGCAGGAGTTAATTTGTGTAGGGCATACACCAGCAGCTCATCTCTCCAGCCAACACCTCATACACCCCATGAATAAACTCATCTCCAGACACATTTGGTCTCCCAAAGATCTTGCTGCATTGCTGAATCAAGGGCAAGGAGGGCTTTGTCTCAGAAGCAGTCAAACATTTCAGTGATCTTTCTTCATGGTTCACAACCAAAGAGGAGCAGACAGGGCATTCTGGGCCACATTAGATGTGGATGGGGATTCACTGGGCCCCCGAGTGGATGATTTATCCTCCCTTAGCCTTCACTCATGAGCACAGAAAGCTCTGATTCAGAAAGTCCTTAGGGAAAAAATTGTGACTGAAAGAGAAGGTAAGATTTTGAACTGTAAGATTTTGAATAATACAGTACTGGGCTGACAAGCATCCCACGCTCTTCTTTATTTTTTGCATTGTCACAGATCTTGGATATCAGGAGACACCACACACTCCTGTGGGATAAGCAACACACAAAAAACAAGTCTCAAAGGACTTTTACCTGAGATGGATGGGTGGTGTAAGGAAATGAACAGCTGAAATCACACAAAATCACTTGGTATTTGCACCTAGATGGTTAAAATTTGAGCAGAAGAGATGAGACTTCATGCTTGTCACACAGTGTGAGTGAACAGAGAAGAAACTGGGCTGATGTCCATGGAGTAACCCACCATCAGAGCATGAGTTCACAACTCTTCTTTCAGGATTGATGCTTTCAAATTCAGGTCAAATGCATAACCACAACAGAATGAACAGGGAGAAAAAAAATAAATAAAAAAGTGCCCATATTACCAACTTTGAGTAGGTAAGGGATGCAGCTTTCCTGACCACTCAGCCAGTTTTGTTCTTGATGGATATTGCTGTTAGCTTTGTGAGAAAGTCAGAAGACATCATCTGAACTGGCTTAGAAATTATAAACAAGCATTTTAATTTTTATTTAAACTGGAGAAGCTGTTAGAGGCCTGTTTTGAAGCCAGTTTAATTCCATGGAAGGATTTGATCGGGCTTTGTTTGCAGGCGTGGCAGCAGCCTCTTTTAAAACCATTCCTCTGCTTATAATCAAGCCCTGCCCCTGTCAGATTTTAACCACTTCTTCCTAGGTTAGGCACCAGGATGGGCTGGTGACGGTCCCTGCTGCAGTTGCATACCACTCGTGTGCTGCTGGCATTCAAAGCCAGGCTGCTTCACTGTTTCCACTGCCGACTGTTTGCAAACGCAGGAGAGGAGCTGGGAATGAACACAGCAATGCAGAGTCGGGGAGGGAGGGGTTTGGTGGCTGGGCTGGAGTTAGTCACCGCAGACTTCCATTTCCAGATTGTGAGGAAGGACTCAAGCCATTTTAGGCATTTTCTTGGACTTCCTTCTCGGCTTTTAATTGAAATACCCAGGAGGGATGGAGGAATCCACAGGCCCATTTTGCACTGATGTGGGATACTTCTAGGCAAGCACAGACGTGCTCCCCCTTCATATTGTAGAGTCAGACCACTGTTGTTACTCCTTGGCTCGGTTCTTTTGCATGGCGACAGGGAATCTTCCACACATCTCACTTTCTGGAAGCTGACGCACTCCTCTCTGGAAGATGCTCACTGTGGTGAAAATAAGTTTTAAAGAATTTTCTTGCAGGAGCTAACTATGCTGGGATGGCTTGAATATTCAAAACAAAACACATTTAATTCTGATACCTCTGACATAATATACATAAATATACATATACATTTATCCATATATATCTGTAAGTGCCACAGATAGGAAGACATATGAACCAGCAAATTGCAAAATCACGAGAACACCCCTGTTCCTTTTCAGCAGAAATTCAGATGCCTACATCTAGGAGACCAAACAAGAAAAAACCTTGCACAGCTGCCAAGACAACTGACATATCCAGCTGCCAGACTTTTCACCATGCTTCTCACTACAGTGTTGTAAGTTTTGCATCTCCCCTTGTCCAGCGGCATTGTCCTTTCTGCCAGAGCAGCTGTTTGGGACACCACCCCAGGATCCCCCAGGGAAGATAGATAGCAGGCATGCTAGGAGCACATCCAGCACAACCAGGCAAAGTCCCCTCTGTCCTTTCCCAAACATGGGGCCAGTGCTCACCGTGCAGGGCAGCAGCAAATGGGATTTCTTGTGTGGCTAGTGTTACAACGTTTTTTTCTCCTGCTGAGACAAAATAATTTTCTCTGTCTTGGGGAGCTCAGTGTCCTGGTCACCCAGAGAAGCTTCTCCTGGGCTTGGTGCTTGGCCTAGCAGCAGTGTGCAGAATGCCCATGGCCAAGCCCCTTCACACTGGGCCCAAACATCCGCACAAAGTACTGATTTATCACCTGCTGAAAGAACCAACGATTCTCACCTCTTGCGATGCTGATGGTGCGCCTCGCGCTTTGTGTTTTGCTTTCTTGAAGCTGATTCTTAATTAGCAACAAAGTTGCAGTCACAGAAACATTGAGGACAGGGGAGTAACATCAACCTTGAAATTGTTACTTTTCTGCTCACTAGAAAAGCTCTCTTCCCCTAAAAGCTACTTAAATGTTTCTTCACTTCTAAAGAATGATAAACAAGTCCTTGCTGAGGCAGTATCATGACAACCATGACCTTCCTTTCTCACTGGGGTCTGATGGCGTATGAAATGATGACAAGTTCAGCAGTCTCAAGAGGTTTTAGTTTTACTCCCAGTTGGTTGCACCTTTACTATGGTGCCTGTGCTGGACAGGGTGACTTGCCTTTCCCTGACACCCCACTGATATGGTTTGTGACCACCTCCATGCACTGAATCTGGAGCATCCTGCGGCACCCCTCTCCCATATCTGTCCTGCAATCAACAGGAAAGCATCTGAGATGGTTTAAGAGGTTGGAGTAAGTATCACAAATCAGCTCATAAACCTCTGCTCTGCTAAAATGATCTTTCCAGGGCTTGAGGCAAGGACAAAAAGTGTTCTGCTGGAGGCTGCCAGGCTTCTGCATTCTGGATGCTCTCCTGGTGCCTTTTAACAGCGTTGCACCATCAGGGGTGATGCTCCCTTGTCCAAGGCTCTCAGGCCTTGCATGAGGGACAGGCAGGAAATGAGAACAGAATGTCTGGTGTTGCCTGATGTCAAGCATCCCTTGCTACAAGAGACCAAAAGAAAAAAAACTCACAGGCAATGAAATGTGAGAGTTCACAAGAAAACCTAAGGGAAGAGGAGTGATAAGTCTGTATAAATTAGGAAGGTAGGGAACTGAGGATTAACTCTATTGTTTTACACACAGTGGTTGCATTAGAATCAATTGTATTTTGGTGTTTATGGTTAATAATTGACTTCTATTTGCATGTTGAAGGAAAGAATTAATGCCAAAATGCCAAGAATGTACAAGATCTTTTTAGAGAAAAGCAGAAAAAGAAAAAAAAAAACAAAAAAAAACAACCAGGCCTGTATTTCCTGTGGAAGAGTCAAACTCTATATTTCTTCTATGGAAGTGTAAAACCAGCTCAGATTGTGTTAACTAAGTGTATTATCCTGTGAACAACAGGGTCCCATTAGCTCTGTCAAAAGGCCAGTACCCTCTGTATTGAAAACCTCTTGTTTCAGTACATTTCCCTGTCACAGAGTAAATTTCTGCTTGACCCTATTGAAGGAATCACTTTAAATCTTGAAACATAAAAAACTATTAAAGCAGGAAAAAATGTTATTTTTTCCCTCTCTTTGCACTTTGATTGCAGACATCAAACACCATGTTGCAGTTCAGCATACAGAAGAATGTTGTAGCAAGTAAAAAAAAGAAAAAAAAAGAAATACTGAGAAAAATAGCAAGAAAGGAAGGGATGGTATGGCAGCAATAAATGTATTCTGTTCTTTATAAACACATGTGTGGTGTGGATTTCTGTCTGTGGGACAATTCTGGAAACAAATGAAAAGATAAGTTTTGGGTTTAAACTCAGCAGATCTCAAAGTGCATTGTTTATACCCTCTGCAGTGCAATAAAGCTTATCAAGAACTCTTGCATTGGATACAAGAGTCAAAAGAAGTAAGAGGAATGTGAACAGTATGCTTCCTTTGGGTTGCTACAATATCTGTAATTCTTTCAGCACAGATTTCCCATGTTAGCTCTGTCTCACAATGATCATTTTTTAGCAGATAACTATAAATACTTTGCTGAGCTGACTGAGTTGTTCAGAAATTTGCCATCATTTCACTCTCCACAAGCTTAAAGCATGTGGCAAGTTCAAGGGCCTTAATTAAAAATATAATACTTTCATTCTAGAAGTTCTTGCTTGCATTCCAGTAGTACTCTGGGATAAATCAACTGCTGATGTAAATGCATTAATTTTGGTGTAATTTCATTTAGAAGCTACAAGGGTACTACATTTTTATTTAATGATTTAAATGTGCTTTCTGTAAGAGGGAGTAGGACCACCTCCCCCTTACAGAGGGGAGAGCTGAGCCTGGGAAGTGAGAGGCAGAGATTTGACCAGCCCTTCGCGACAGCTGGGAGAGCATGCAAGCCTCTCGCTCCAATCCACGTTTGTGCTTTCAGCATGAACCAGGACATGGAAATGACACAGGAAGATACATTTCAAGCACAAGATTTGGATCTAGATCACCAGATCTCAAAGCTGCAATATTTCCTAGGCAGAATGTACTTCTGCCCCTCTCTTAAATCGAGAGGTCAATTTTTGTCTTCTTTTCCTATTTTGCTCTTGTAAGGAAAGACAGTATGGCATGTTTGTTAGAACTATAACATTGCATTTGCTAATTAAATAAAGTGGGGTTTTTGGGAGAACTTCTTTTAAGCAAAACCATGTGTTCCAGGGAGGAAACATTCTTCTGGTAAACAGCTGAGCCCTTAACATTTAGCAACATAACTCAGTGTTTGCAGCTATTGAAAACTGTGTGACCGAGGAAGCCCATGTTTCTGAGACTGAGGACTGAAAGCATTTTGCTCACTGTCAGAATGCCAGCCCTTTCTTTTATGTATACGCTAAATGCAAGAATGAACCGACTATTGGATGATTGCTTCTTATGGTTTTAATAAAATTTGTCTCATATCAAAACGCTGCTGGGTTTTAATGTTGACGCCGCACTGAGCAATGTTCTCTACCCTGGCACAGCTGGCTCTTGCTTTCCAGAAATATGGCTGCACCCTGGCATTAGCTGCAAAAATTGCAACCTTAAATCATTTCCTCAACCCTCTGACTTGTGACAGGAAGGACCCTCCATGCACAGATCTCCTTGCTGGTACAAAGAAGGGGGTCATTCCTCCTCCCTCCCCAGCTGCTTTGTGAGCAGAGTGCTGTGGTGGCAGGAGGTAGCTAGGGAACAGAAGTTACCTTCCAGACATGAACAGCAGCCCTGGAAAGCTCAGAGAAAAAAAAAATAATAGAGCTGGAAAGTGCAAGCAGAAACAGGACCGAGAGAATGGGAGTGCCCTGT
The DNA here is from genome assembly GCA_013397245.1 of Thryothorus ludovicianus. Classification (NCBI taxonomy): domain Eukaryota; kingdom Metazoa; phylum Chordata; class Aves; order Passeriformes; family Certhiidae; genus Thryothorus; species Thryothorus ludovicianus. The sequence goes on from VZTB01010704.1 coordinate 767,248, forward strand.
CCCTGGCTCCTGCTTTCCATTCCAAGAGTCCACATCTTTCAGAGACACTCGAAGGGCCACAGGGCTATAGGACAAATCCTGCTGAGGGGGAACAGGGAAGTTTTATTTGGTGTAAGTGATTTCCTGAGCAGCATTAGGGAGTGGGGGAGGCTGGCTGGGTTACTGAGATCTTATACCACTTCTCCATCCAGCAGCTGGAAAGGAAGGCCACAGTCCCAGCTCCCTTCGTCGAGGCAGATGATTATTCCTCTGCCTGCTCATCTCACTGAAGCTGGGCTGCTGAGCTCTGGGCATCACATTGACCTTTGCAGTACAAAAGGATCTTATCTTGTTCTTTGTAGCCCTCAAAGCAGCTGGGCATGCTTACAAATTTCAGTAACTACCAGCTAAGGCCAAACAAGATCCCACGATAAAAGTTCAAGGCTCTGCATTCCTCCCTTATTGCTTTCCTGAGCAGACTCTCATTTTAACTGGACTTATGGTACTTTCATCCAGTTATCTTAAAGTACAAAACAACTACTGTAATTACTGACAATAATGAGCCAATCAATTCTTCTAGGTACTGTTTTCAAGGGATAAAAATTACTATCCTTGCTGTAATAATGGGGAAACTGAGAAAGGAAGAGAAGTTTTTGGATAAATGTGTTTTAATATTATAATATCCTCTTGGTTTTATTTGTATAGGTTTATGTATTTGCTTCTTAGTATGCTTTGTGTTCTGTTATTGCTTTCCTAGTAATGTTATCTGTCGTGGGTTGTGTGTGTGTACTAAGGTCCATTAAAGAAAACTGCAGTGATTTCAGAAAACTTAACAGATATTGAAGTGCTTTTTGTCATTGTTTATATATATTTTTTTGATTTATCATAACCCTAATTTCTTGAGTTTTCCTTTTCTTCTTCCTTCTTTTATTTTTGATGTGCTTTTTTTAAGAAAAAAACAACATTCTTTTCTATTTATTTTCTATATACTTGAGCTTGCATTTAAATCTCTAATATGGAAAGCCAACCAAACATAGCCTTCTAATGTCTATAGAACTACAATATTCTACTGGGTAGGAAGCTTGCAAGGCAGAACTATGGCTTTACTAAAGTATCTATATATAGTATATAGTATATAGTATACTAAAATATATATATATAATTAATATTCAGAAGACATATGTTGGTTTGGTAGCATTTATCTAAGAGTTTAAGTTTCCCACAATTCAGGTAAAGGCTTCCCTGAACCTTTTTCAAGGGTAGATATACAGGTAGCCAGATCAGAGGATAAGCTGCACCAAAAAAAACCAAAAACACTTTCTTTTGTTTGTCAGAACAATCTCAGGTGAACTGTGTGGTAGGATCTAGTCTCTAGATAGGAACAAGTGTCACAAAACTTTTATTTGAAACATTTTCTTTGCTCTAAACTTGTTGTTGTGTACTTTAGGATAACTGCCTCACTTCTAAAAGCATTTAGGTGTTTATGTGCACACTTCAGCATCTTTATAAATCCTGCACTAATTCCGTATTGAATTGTGTACTAAGGACCTCCAGATAGTCTGACAACCTTATATTGATTCATTTCAGTAACTTCTAATTCTAAGGAGACCAAAAAAAGTTAAAATAAGTCTCAATTGTGTTAAAAAATTGCTTCACAAACAAAGGAAGCAGCCAATCTGAAAAAAAAATAAATTGAGGTAATATAAAACCTCTGTAACTGGAAGATTTTGGGAAATTTAGAAACAATAAAAGGCAAAAAACCTGTGAGAGCCACTGACATAGTTTCTAAGGTGTCAATGTTAAGTTTAAGGCTGTTAGCCCTGACAGCTTTAATTCTGAGACTTTCTGCTCTATAGATTATTTTCCTGAGGGTTATTTGTCCTTGCAAGGCTCCCTCCACCTCTCTTAGTGTACTGCCTAAGCCTTCAAGGCTTTTCAGGAAGGCTAGCACAGCCTTTGGGCATTTTTGGAGTGGTTTGTGTTTTCCTTTTTGTGCTGGAGGAAACAAGAACAATCTTGCTTAAAATAAAACCCAAACAAGGGAAGCTGAGGAGTGGGAGTATGTGAGGGAGCTGGTGGATAACTTACAGGTCTGTGAATCTCCTCCTGCCTGTAGGCTCCTCTTCTAGGCTGCAATATTGATTCTGTGTTTAATCTAGGCTCTTCCCAAATACCTGCTTCGGCTCTTACGTGGATTGCAGGAAGCTCAGCCCTGAGGGTGAGCGGCAAGGGAAGACCTCCTCGCAAACGTCCGGTTTTGTATCAACATCCTCTGATTTTCCATTAAAATCGTGCACGTGCCTGTATTTCCCTTCCACTCCTATCCCGTAATGGTGTGCGGCCCTACGGAGTCCAAACGCCCTGAAGGGAGATGCCGGGATGGGGCATTTCCACGGGACGAGCCCTCGGAGATTTGAGGGAAAACTCGTGGCGGGTCTGTAACATCTGGGACGCTCTAATATCAGGAGCTGAAAGGGCCGGCGAAGGACCGCGCCAGTGTCACCTGTGCCTGCGACAGCCCCTCTGAGGGGCGGGTGCGCTGTCAGGGCTCGGCGATCCCTCACAGCGAGCCCTGCGCCATCTCCGGCACGCGCGGAGCTCTGCCACAGAGCGCGCGGCTCGTGGGCTCATTTACTCCTTGGCAGAAAAGTGTCGGGTTTTGGAGGTTTATGTTTTGTAACGCAGACGGGAGCCTGAGGCAGCTCTGAGCACCTCCGGGAGGCACAGTACAGAGCGCCCCCAGATTAGGAGGAATTTATTCAAAGAAAGGGCAATTAGGCATTGGGAGCTGCCCGGGGAGGTGATGGAGTCTCCGTCCTTGGGGGTGTTTAACGAAAGACTGGACGTGGCACTCACTGCCGTGGTCTGGCTGACATGGTGGTTGGTGTTCGGTCACAGGTTGGACTCGATGATCTCACGTCTTTTCTAATATAATTTATTCTGTGATTCGCACATCCACCCGCCCACGTCGGGGGCGTCGGGGTGCAGGCCCTGCTCCCCAGCCCCTTTGCTCGCTGGCCGCAGTCTGCCGGGCCGGGCT